>APFE030022923.1:213664-229415 GCA_000404065.3 Pinus taeda
CTCAGATTTCCCAGAAGCGCGCTCATTTCTCTTCGTCCTCAGACTCTGAGAAGGAGGCTCGGCCTTCAGATCAGAACCTTCTACAACTAGTTACAAGTCAGCCAAGCTCCACAGGGTGGACAAAAGTTAGTAAGAAAAAAGGCAAAAAATGTCGTGTTGTAGATAATAACCCTTCGGGGTAGCTTCTCTGCTCAGTCTTTTCAGATGTAGTCCTTTGCTCTCTTTGGTCATTTCACTGTCTGTATCTTTGGAACGAGGTTGAGTTTTCTTCACCTCCGGTTCCCCTGCTTCTCTGCTCTGCCTGCTACCATTCCGGATTGTACTATATTTTTTTCCTTTCTTAATAGATTTAGTCTTTACTCAGCAAAAAAAAACAAGGTCTTCCCATTGATTAAGGAAGTCTATCTCAAGCAAAGGAAGAGAAGAAGTATATCTCTTCTAGGGCATACAAACTAGGGCTGTTGCAGTAATGTTGTCAGTTGTTGGAAGGAGGACGAAGTGCTGCAAGAGGAAGTGATCTCAAGAAAGGCTTGACTTGTGCATGGAGGATCTTCTTGTCAAGTGTCTAGGGTTTGGCATTTGTTAATTGAAGCTTCAATAACATAAACTTGCAGAAGGGTTTTCCTCTCTAGGAGAGAGAGGTTTTGCCCTGGCTAAGAGCCAACATCTTGTGTTCTTGTCTCTTTTGTTTTGGTAATTGTTTGATGAACTAAGAGAACACACACTGATAATAATAAGAGAAGATTGTGGTAATAAGAAAAATAAAAAGTACTTCACAAATTGTTATCATTGCTAGAAGAATCTCATTAGAACTCAAATGCCCTAGATTCGTCAACATGGTATCAGAGCTAAGGTGACACATCAAGGAAGAGAATCTCAAGAACACATAGAAGAGTGAAGCATCAAGATCAAGAAGCAAAGGCATACAAAGGTTGAAGCATCAGATCCTCAAGCAAGGGTTCTAAAACCATCAAAGACAAGGGGAATTACCATCTCCTCTCCTAGATCCATCAAGAAGGACTACCATCTTGGGAACAAAGAAAGAAGAAAGACTTCCATCTAAAGGCATCCACAAGAAGGCTCATTCAAGAAGGTTCTCCATCCTCGAAAAGAAAATAACTCTAGATCAAGCTTCATCATTAAAGGCCTCTACACATTGGGAAGTCTTCATCACCAAGCAATCTCTCACAAGGCACCTTGAAGAAAGCATTTTGAAGATCTCTAAGATCCAAGAAGACAAATCATCAAATCCTCAAAGAAGCAACAAGACCTCTTCATCACCAACACTCTCAAGTAAGTATTTGTATGTCCTCTTCTAAACATATCAACATGTCTTTTTGCAAGGAAAGCAACAAATTGGTTGGGACTGCTAATTTCTTTGCATGGAAAAAGAGGACTAATCTACTTCTCAAAGAAAATGAACTTTTGTACTACATCAAAGGGAGTGTCAATGTTCCTGCTAAGGAACAAACTCAAGCCCTAGCAAAGCATAATAAGGATGAAACAAGGGCTCAAAGGATCCTGATAGAATCCATCAAGGACCCTCTCATTCCTTATGTTTCCAAACTTGAAACATCTAAAGAAATCTATGATAAGCTGGTGGAGTTATTCTCAGTTAGTACAACTGGAGAAGTGATATCATTGTGTAATGAATTGTATAAGATGAAGATATCCAAGGAAGAAGGAATAGCTCCCTACTTCATGAAAATCTTTGAGATGAGAGATCAACTAAAAGAGCTAGGAGAAGTTATGTTTGACAAAGAAATGACAATTGTGGTACTTAATGCACTACCTGAGGAATGGGGCAACTTCACATCAAGTATATATGCCAAGAAGGAAGCCACCCCACTAAATGAACTTTGGTCTCTATGCAAAATTGAGGAGACTAGACTCAAAGCCAAAGATGGTGTGGGACCAAAGGAGCAGGCATTTGCTGCTATGGCCAAGAGAAGAGGGAAATTTGGCAAGTTTGTTCCACAGAGAAGGGGTAAAAGAGATATGTCCAAAATCCAATGCTTTGGCTGTCAAGAGTATGGACACTATAAGAGGGATTGTCCCAAATTTAAGAAGGACAACAATAAAAGGAAACAAGAAGAAGCTCACATTACCCAAGAAGTGAAAGAAGAAGATAAGAAGCAGAAGAAGCAGGACCCTCCAGATCTCTACTATGCTTGAAATCAACTTCTTCACATAAGTCTTCTTTAAAAGTTTTGGGTATCATAGGAACATGTAGCAGTAGGATAGAATGCATGGTTTATGAAAATGGCATCTTCAGGAATATATGAGCATTATGTAGAAATAGCTTAGATAAATATATTCATGTAGGAAGGATGTAGCCATTGAATGACCTCATCAATGCAGAAGGAATGATCATGATCAAGAAGAATAATCTTAGAAGGCCACTATCATTAACAAGAAAGAGCATTTGCAAAATGAGGACTAAAAGGACCCTCCGATGGAATCTTCAATAAAAAGGTTCTTGACTTTCACGAAAGGCAGATGTCTTGATAGGAATCCCACTTATGAGGATTCAAGAAAGGATGATAAGTAGGCTATGAAAGATGTAGCAAAGCAAAGAAGATTGAGATTATCTCAATCAAGGAAGCTATCAAAGGAAGGTGAAATGGTCAAAGAACTATGATGAGGTATGTATGCATCTATGTTTTTAGTTTAAAAGGCCATGTCATCATATGTGTTAATGAGCATAGGGAATGGCTCTAAAAAGCGTGGTCAAGAATAGGGAAGATCTCTTTCAATAAGAATATGCTCGAAGACATGATTCACACGCAAATGAAGGTCAACATGAAGAAATGTCCTCAGGAGTATGAGGTGGTTGACTAAGCAATCTATAAAGAAGCATATGGGCAAAGAGATCGGGGATAAAAAGGACACCATATACACTACAAATCAACATCTAACAAATTTGTTAAAGGCATCTCCTAGAAGAAGGCACAAGAACTCCGACAAAGGCGGAAAAATATCAAAGGACCCTTGACACTTGAAAAATCCTTGGAGGTGTGAAAAAGCAGGATGTTCATGATTCAAGTCAACAAGATGTCATTATAGAAAGCCATCTCGCAAGGTGCTATTTGATTTAATGTTATACTTTGAATTCTTCAACAATGTCTGGATAGGTTCATGCAGGGCTACTAGAAAAAAAGTTGTAAGTACAAGTACGACTAAGAATTCATGTGATGGAAACTCCTAAAAGAAACATAATGAGGAAGAAGTAGCCACATGACGAAGGTTCCAGATATATATCAAGAAGACCACTTTCCATGAAGAAAAAAATGACATGACAAACCAAGAAGGAAAGCGATCGATGGTTGATGCCCTACAAGGAAGAAGCTTGAATGAACTTCATGACATCAAGAAAGAAATTGATCAAGCAATTGAAGGTCCCATGAGAAGAAAGTTGATGATGTATAAGAGAGTCCCTAGTTAAGAGGGAGCTATGACAAGTCCCTGATTAAGAGGGAGCTCTAACAAGTCCCTGATTAAGAGGGAGTTTGGGCAAGTTCTTGGCCAGAGGGAGCTTGGGTACATTCCTTCATAAGAAAGGGCATATCTTCCCTAGCTGAGAGGGAGAGATAGACACAACATTCTTGTCTTCACTTTAGAAGAAAGAATGGAGGAATGGTTAATCATCTGGAATCTGATACTCTTTGAGGATGTTTAGGGCATCCAAAACAAGAATAGGCAAGAGGAACGATATTCTTTGAGGGTTGGGAACCCAAGAGAAGAATAGTCCTTGAAGGTCATACTCAGTGAACACTCGGGTGGGTATGTACCTTGAGAGACAATGATGAAGGTGTCTATAATCATTGATCTCGCAAACATTGTGCTCTGATCTATTGACAGATTGAGTTGTCAGTCAAAGCCTTGCTATGGAAACAATGTTGGTTATTATTATGTATAACAAATGGATTGGAAATCCAATTTCTCTTATGTGAATTCTTCATATTGAAAATGGTCAAACACCTTGTAATGATTTATGAATACCTCCCTAGTTAAGAGGGAGTGTTGAAGAAAGTGTAACTAGGTTCAGTCTTCATAAATGTAATTTTGATCTTTGTACTTGTAAAAGAAAAGAAATATTATTTTTGTAAATTATAAAAATGAGTTTTTTGCTCATTGCATAGGTCTAGCACATGTTAAAGTGTTATAGGAAAGTCAAAGAGTCTGAGTAAATGTTGAGGACCCTTAAGGGCATGTTACACCATGTAAATTTATGTATTATAGTCCAAGAAAGACCTCCAAGCAAAGTCACAAGCCTCCTCCATATGTCGGCCTCATAAAAAGGACTAATTTGAATCTCCAAAGACAAGTCAACCCAAAAGAGGAGGGCAGGCCACTATATATAGGGTCACTCATCCTCACCAAAGAGTAGCAAGTCACCTATGAAATCAGCGAGGAAGAAGGAAGAGAAAAGGGTATGAAAAAGGACGAAGAAAGGTGTCTATATTATAGCGAAGGAGGAGGGATAGAAGACTGAGTTCACAAGGCATATTTCAGGCCTAATTACAATCACACGTGTGAAGAGGAGGCTCACTATGTTGTCATAACTAAACTCCCAGTACAGTCATATGAAGAGGCTTGGTTGGGCTAGAAAAAGAGTGCCAATTAGGCCTCTTACTCAAGCGAAGGAAGAGACTCTCAAGCGAAGATAAGAGAGCATGCAAAGCTACAATTCTTGAAGGTATCCTCCACACGTGCGAAGAAAGGGAAGACATTGTTGTCGTTCCATATTTGCAACCACAGTGAAGAAAAGAGACCTCGGTCGCGTTAGTAACAAGGTATTCTCCTTGATTAAGGAAGTCTCTATCTCAAGCAACGGAAGAGAAGTATATCCCTTCTAGGGCATACAAACTAGGGTTGTTGTAGTAAAGTTTTCAGTTATCGAAAGGAGGACGAAGTGTTGCAAGAGGAAGTGATCTCAAGAAAGGCTTGGCTTGTGCTTAGAGGATCTTCTTGTCAAGGGTCTAGGGTTTGGCATTTGTCAATTGAAGCTTCAATAAGAGAAACTTGCAGAAGGGTTTTCCTCTCTAGGAGAGAGAGGCTTTTCCCTAGTGTTAAACACACACATGGTAAAGACAAATAGGAAAGATAAATAGGAGAGTACATTTATTATTAACAAATGATATACATTTATAGTACACAGTGTGACCCTTGGATTCATATTCCAAGTGGTTTCTTGGACTCCTTTTGGCTGTTCAGCGTCCACACCAACCCTTAGAGGATTAGGTGTCCAACATTCCCCCCTTAATCTGAAGGGTTATGTATGAGTCCAAGAAGAGAGTTGTAATACAAAACGTGCAAAAATGCATGGCCGCACTAAGCTGAATGTGCTCTATGAAATGTTGGTATAAAGGCAGTGGTTTAAGGATGACCACCAACATTGGAACGCTTAGTGCAGTTCCCAGAACTCTTCCAAGTCTGGCATGAAGCTCAAGTCTTCTGCTAGAGGAAGTGCTCCTGATGTTTTGAAGAGGGAAACCTTCAACCATGAAAGGGAGGTCTCGCCCCGCATAAAAGGGAGAATCTCAACTTGAAAAGGGAGGTCTCAACCTGTGATGGTTTAAGGATTACCACCAACTCTAGAATGCTTAATGCAATTCCTGGAACTCTTCCGAAACTGGCAAGAAGCTGAAGTCTTCTGCTAGAGGAAGTGTCCCCAATTTTGTTCCTGGAATTCTTCCGAAATTGGCAAGAAGCTGAAGTCTTCTGCTAGAGGAAGTGCCCCAGATTCTTTGAAGAGGCATTACCAAATGAAGGCATGCTCAGGGGCATCTTTGTCTCTGGCTACAACTCTGAAACTGGTGTGGCAGGTTGTGGCTCAGGCTCCCTTGATGTGGCTTTGGAGCTTGTAGATGACCATCATTTCCCCCCTTGTCAGATACAAGGTGAGATGATGGAGAAAAATCAACTGCAAGACTGTTCAATACTCTGGAACAAATTCAGAATATGACTAAAATATCTTCTTTGTTGTTGATGCCCATTGCCAAGAAGCGATCCATCCAAGATGAATCTTTGTTCTTGCAGGAGGTTTGTTTCTGAAGCATCTGTTTGAAGAATGACTAGTTTTATGACAGTGCTTACATGGATGAAGATCAAAACAGTGATCTTTCAGATGGCCAACTCGGTCACAGTGTTGGCATTTCACAATCTGTTACTGTGGAAGAGGAGCAGAATCTGGAACAGTTGGAGGTGAACTGTCATGAGGAGCAGGTGAAGATGAACCGTCCTGAAGAAATCCAACACTTTGAAATTGGATTGGTTTGGAGTAGTCTGGAATATGAAAGGACACGTCCTTGTTATATCCAAGACCAGTTCTGTGCTTGTTGTGGACAAGCTCTTCCCAAGGTCTGATGACCGACTTGGGAAGTGCAGACTGAATTTCTGCATATGCATGTACAACTGCTACTTTATTGGGCACTGGATCTGAATGAACTTCAACAATATTGACTTGCTACTGATGGGTGGTTGTCTCAATGTTCTGAACAAAAACAGGTTCAGAATGATGACTCCATTGTTGTAATTTTGCTTGTTGTAGCTGGGATTCAAGCTGCAAAAAATCAATGTGTTCTTGTGCATCTTGTAGACAGGTCTGCATTTCAAAGAGAGAGTCTTTGTTGATTTTGACTATGTTTTCGACACTAGAATGTATTAGTGTATTCAGTAACTCTAATACTCCATAAAGTCTTCCCATTTTGTCAATAAATCAAACTCTGTAAATGTGGAGTGTCAGCTTCAAGAATACACTTATTTAACTTATTTTCAAAGATATTAGAAGTTGCTCCAATTTCGATTTGCACCAAGTTTTCGTTGAATGGTGAAATCATATAACTTTTGGAATAAGTGGATAACTTCTATATACTTTAATACTCTACAGGAACTTCAACACTGAACACAAAAACCATAATGAGTTTTAAATACAATGCCACAATTGGGGCAGCAGCAACTGCAAATTTGCTTGGATCCTTCAAATACTAGAAAGAGTTGTCACAGTAGAAATACCAGCAGTGAATTTCTCTATTAAATTATCCTCTGTGAGATCAAGAACTTCAGGATCAAATACCGATCCATTGTCGTATACAGACTACACAATCAATCCATAGGAAAATGGCCGAATGCCAAGCTTTGCCAGCAAAACTGCCTCGGAAGAACCAACCTTGTCTCCTTTCTTAGTAAGCTCCACAGGTGTTATAATTTCAATAGTACCTTTGTTAAGAGTTCACTGCACCACCAGTGTAGCTCGAATTCGTTGATACATTTTCTTTGGTCAGAAATTTATAAATATTGGTACATTGACTTCAATCACAGTGAAAATAGCCATAACAGTCCCTTTATTTCATTAGTGTGCAAATACATTGGAAAAAACAATGGACTAGAGGAACCTGGTAATGTAGCTTTGGCAAAGATGTCTCCAACTTATCAGTCCTTTCAGGGAAAACAACCATACATATTAGCCTTTAATTGGCCATGTCCAGCAATGTTATTAACTCTAAAACTCGTCCCAGTCATATGCAAATTGCACCAACAGCTTCCATGTTCAATCAGTGAGCAAGATGGGCTGATATTCCACTCGATTTGGTCTCTAGTTTTGGTCCAGACACGTCCTTGCACAAACTGCAGCTATAGAAATTCTCTCTAAGCCCCCAAAACTTCTCAGTTTCAGCATAATTCTGGCAATTGTTGACAGCCCTGAAATATGCTCAACTATACATGTCAGCCCCTGAAGCACTTCATTTCAACGTTCAATAATGGGGACACTGCTCAGAAATTAGATGTTGGTCCAGAAATGGCTACACAGGTTCACCTTGCACAAGGGTCTTTGACATCAACAATCCTCTTCAACTATGCCTTAAGATGGTAGACAGTGTCCTAAATGAGGTTACAGCAGTGAGGAATAATCTTTTGACTGTCTCTATAATGCTCCAGAATTCGTGGTTATACTCAGAAAGGGAACGCAGCCTCTTGAGAAATTATTTGATGCCACAAACATGTGACACGACTTGCATGTAGCTTTGTATTACCTCCTACAGCGCATACGCTCCCTCCTCTAGATAATCTGCAGCCCAGAATTTATTTGATAGGCCTGGTTAAGCTTCTGAGTATGCTCCATGACCATTAGCCTCAGTTTCACAACCAATATGTAGTCCCAAGCAACCAGGGAACTCGTCCATGCAATAAAATAAGGAATCGTTGTAACTGGGTGTTCGAGTTGCCTTCCAGAAGATGACCCTGAGCCACACGCTTCCTTCAGAGCTACAACATTATACTCCGCCCATGGTGTACAAGTCCAACAATCCCACCAGTTCGGTTCTCCTCTCCAGATGTTGATCTCTGTTCGGAAATGGCTCCACGCAGCAGGATAGCAAGGAATGGCTCAGTTTTATGTTGGTGTACCACCAAACGCACCAGCAATCCTAAGTAATGGCTCGCGGCCTCAACCAGCTATCAAATTCATATTCTGGAACGAATGTTGTGAGAGGTTTTCCTTCTATGGCCTCTAGGCAATCCTCACCTTATTCCTCTCAGAACGCTTCAACCTCTCACAAGTCAAATCCACAGACATTTTACAAAGGAAGGGGAGGTATACCAGAGGTCTGTGGATTCAGAAAATGGCCTGCGTGTTGGCTACAACGTGCAGGAGAGGAGACTCTCACGCATAGGCTCTGGACAACAATAGTATAGGAGGTTTCAGTGTATCAGCAGATTATTGATATGTTCAGTCATAGCTATTCAGTGGACCCCAAAGACATTCGGTCATGCAACTTGGCTGTGGTACAATCCGTGGGGAAACGCTGCTATACCTGGAAAAGGATTCGTAGCTGGCTTTAATGCATAAATGTTGAGAGCATGGACTTTTGTTGAAAATTTGAGAGGGAGATTAAGCATCCCGCATTACATGAAATCTAGAGCAAAATGAGATCTCAACTTCGATCTTCAGGGCGTTTCTCCACAGGAAGCAGTAAACGCCTTTTTTGAATCATGTGTTGTTACTTCAAAAGAGAAGCTAGGAACGAGTACTCCTCCACCGTCTTCAATTCCAAGTTGCTCAGAACGGAGCAGCGCGCAACAAAAGTGGCAAAAATATATTCACACGCGTGGGAGGCCACCGCATCTCCACGCTCACCGTATCTTCACCAAACCCCGCATCTCCACCAGACTCCACATCGAAACGAGGTTTGGGGTTCGATATCAGGTATAAGGTTCGATACCAGTTCAATATCACTACACGAGACGCGATACCGGGTTCATTACTAACCCCAGAGTCTTCCTCAATGATTGGATCGAGAAGAGATTCCTCAATGAGACAAACAAATCCGTAAGACTATCTTAGCCATAGAGGGTAGACAACCACGGTGTAGGTCAGACCAGCGATACCACCAAGCATGACGGTTGGAGAGCGGACTGTTCAAAGAGAATATAAAACGTATATGACATTGTATGGATGGTTGGAGCAGGCTTCAGGCAACTAACACCAAGTAGGGGTGTGAGTTCTGCAAAATAGGCAGAACATAGGCAGGAAATTGACACAAGGAGTTACAAAGCAGAGGGAAGCCAAAAAATAGCGTTGGAGAAATGACAGAGGTTGCAGTGGGAATTTAGCTGAGAAAATATTGATGAAATGTAGAGCTGATGGCAGAAATGACCTGCACAGAAAGGCCATAAAACAATGGCTCAAATTAATTATGCAAGGCAGGAATACGCCTACTTCGATACCATGTTAAACACACACATGGTAAAGACAAATAGGAAAGATAAACATGAGAGTACATTTATTACTAACAAATGATATACATTTACAGTACATGATGTGACCCTTGGATTCATATTCCAAGTGATCACTTGGACTCCTTTTGGTTGTTCGGCTTCTACACCAACCCTTAGAGGATTAGGTGTCCAACACCTAGTTAAGAGTCAACATCTTGTGTTCTTGCCTCTTTTGTTTTGGTCACTGTTTGATGAAGTAAGAGAACACACACTAATAATAATAGGAGAAGATTGTGGTAACAAGAAAAATCAAAAGTACTTCAGAAATTGTTATCATTGCTAGAAGAATCTCATTATAACTCAAATGCCCTAGATTCTTCAACAAAAACCTCCCTATACAATAGAATCTAAAATTGGAAAGGGGAGGGGGTGTTTGTTGCACAAAATTTTGGAAGAGGAAACTTGAGAAATTGGGGGACACGGACATTTAGAGTTGTGGGAGATTTGGGAGACAAGCATTGGGCTCGAGATCTTGATTATTTGACCAATGCAAATTGGGCATTATTCTTGGAGTTTTGGGCACAAGAGCTAGAAGACTTCAATCTCGAAGTCTTCTAGATTTGGGAGCCGAAGATGTTTGTCCTAGATTGGTTGGGTGGAATCAGTGGGTTTGGAAACGAGGCAGGCGCTCAAAACTTGGATAAAAGTCTCATCCAAGGATCGACATCTTCTAAGGATCAACATCAACCGTGAGAAACATAGACAATATTTATTAAGTGTATGTTAAATTAAATGTCATGTGAAAATATTATTCTATATGGTAAAGATTAACTGACAACCTAGTCCCTACACATGGTATATCTAGAAATGAACATATAATTTTACTTGATTGTGAATGAAATTGCATGATATGAAGGAAAGTCTAGTCCAGGATTTACAACCCACCATGGAAAATGGAGATAATGGATAGATTATTTATTCGAAAATCAACATTTATTAATTTCCCCAAGACTTTTTGTTCCCGCCTAACAAACCTAGAAGCATGTAACTCACTGTTTTCGAGGAGATCAACCTAAGATAAAGATTGATGGTATTCTGATGAAGAAACAACAATGAAAGCCATTTGTTGGGGAAAGGATATGAAACAACAAGTACATTAGCAATGGTTCGATCTCTCCCAAATGCTTTACATTTAATGAATCAAATATATATATATATATAAACAGTTTTCTTTCCAACTTTATTCCTATGGGATTAGCAATCATACTAGGACCTCCAGTCTATGCAAAAGTAGTATTAAATAAGATAAAAGCTGGTTAAGAGTGGAAACATCTTTTGGCTAGTAGATATCATGAAAAGAAAATATTTGACTTGAAGGGAAAAGGTAGTAAACAGCAAAAATCAAATTAAAAAGAGACGGAATTTCAAAAGCAAGAAAGCTAACTGTGTACATACAGTTTTTTGGCCTTTCTTGGCTTTTTTTCTCTCCTTGAATAAGCAGGTCAACTAGGTCTCGAGGAAGGAAAGAATTTGCAATATAGGCGTTTCAGAGAAGTGGTAGAAGTGTTGGGCAATTTTTCTTGGATGCTTTGGTAGCAACAGAGATCTCACTATTCCATACTCTATCTCTTAGACCACTAACTCTACCACAAGTGAATGAATTCATGGCAGCCTATTACCCAATACTCATTATGGTGCAACCAACTTCTTGGGTAATCTGTGATGTATTTAATTATGTTTGACTCTAACTCTTTGAATGTATTGGAGGCTATTGAATATCTTTATGCAATGTGACGGTATATTAAAGTGCACTTGTTTTAAATTATTTCACTTGATGCACACATTCATTTCTTGCATAACTTTCAATTTTGTTGTTACTATTACTTTTAGAAATCTTATTTTAACCATTAAAATTTTCATTTACAAAAATTACTTCACTTTTGATTGTTCATCGGGAAGTCAAAAGAGAAACTTTGTTGTATCTTAATCAAATTGAAGTTTTATGTAGAACTACTACATGGATAACAACATACATCATCTAGGGACCCCCTGAGACTGGAAAACACCAGTCCAAATGGAGAGACTTACAATTGTAACAAGATCGACTGTCTAAGAGTGTCATGCAAGTTTATGTACAAAGATTTGTGTGATAACATTTCCCAAGATTGTGAATGGACGCAAAGAAACTATCAAGATACAAAAGAAATTAATACCTAATCCAAATTATTTTCCCCTTTTTGTTTGAAATTTCAAAAGAAATATCTAAATTTGCAAATAAAGGCAATGAATAAGTTGAGAGAATTATCTGATATCCTTCCTATGAGAATAGCAAGAATATAAATTGTTTAAATTTCAAAAGAAATATCTAAATTTGCAAAGAAAGGCAATGATAAAGTTGAGTGAATTATCTCATATCCTTCCTATGAGAATAGCAAGAATATAAATTCTACAAGAAAATCCAGTCTAATGCAGTTCCTTGCCAAATTCTGAGAGAATGAAGAAAGAGAGAAATCGATGCACCTGCAATAAAGCATCTATGATGACTAAGCCTCAGGGACATAGAACTAAAATATTTCGCGCAACCAAAGCTTCTTCTATTTCTTCTTTCCCTCAGATTATAAGTGGAATTCATCTAACTTTCAACAAAGTCCTTGCTATGAATGAAAATATATTTTCCAATATGTATCCAAACTATATTTTTACTTTATTCAACATTCCACATATAATATGTCAAACTCAAGTTATTATGTTGTGAATCTCTCCTTTACAAACAGATAATGAATCACAATACATCCTCCGGTGAAGTGTAATAATGATCCATTCCGATATCCAAATTATAACTTAACACATTTCACTCAGAGAAGTCTTATCAAAGTGTATAAGTAGCCTAGTCATCATCTCCAACTGGATTTCATTGAGTAAATCTTGCACGATCATGAGGAGCAGAATAGTCAATGTCAGAACCAAGAGGAATAATTCCATATGGATTGATAGAGGGATGACTGCCATAGTAGTGGCGCTTAATGTGATCCATGTTGACAGTAACTGAAATTCCTGGGATCTGGTATATGTCTTTGGTGTAATTGAAAAGGTTAGGGTATTCACGTACCAATTTCTTGTTGCACTTGAAATGAACCACATAAACCTGATAACCAAACAGACAAATGTAACATTTGCATGTGACTGAACAAATGAATGAAGGAACACTAGAGTTGCAGGATATGTCAAGACTCAAGATGCACCTTACTAATAAGCATTCAGAATGATGAGGTACTATTAAAAGCAGGTGGAACAATAATTTGAAGAACTGACAAACATACCTCATCAAATCTTATAAGAGTTACAAACAATCGTATGTCAGCCTCTGTCAAGACATTCCCACAGATGTATCGTTGATGGCTTAAGATCTCCTCACATCTGTTAAGAGCGTCAAATAATTCTTTGAATGCCTGTGTGCATTAAATTGGACAAAGTTAAAATCTAATTTGTACCATTAATGGCCCAGATGATAATGTTGAAAGGGAACCAGAATGTCAAATTAACCTGTTCATAAGGTTCTTGCTTCTTGGCAAAGCCACATCTATAAACTCCATTATTGATTGCATTATATACCCAGTCATTGACCTCATCAATCTGGGACTGCAAATGAGGTGGATATAGGTCCACCTCTGGATATTTTGCTATGTCATTAAACTCTGAGTTCAGCATGCGGGTGATCTCAGAGCTTTCATTGTTGACAATTATTTTGTTCTTTTTATCCCATAATACCTGTATATTTGAGTTAGATGAGTGCATCAAAAAAATTTAGACATGTATAGTTTCAAAATAGAATATTACAACTAACAGGATTTTCAAAAATGCAGGGAAAGGATGTTGAGGAGCTGCTTATACCGGGACAGTGTATTTGCCACTGTAATTGCTGCTAGAAAGCTCATAAAGTTCTCGTATATTTTTGGCTCCATTCAATTTATCTGACTCTGCGCCAGGATCTTCATCTTCAGATGTTGGGAATGTCCAACCAAAGTGATCCTCACCCTCTTTTGTCCTTTCCCATTTTGGTTTTACTGACTATTCAACAAGAATTGAAAAGTCAATTCATAAATAGATTACTCAACAAATGTCTTTAAAAATGGAGAGATTTTACAAAAAGAGATGGTACCGTGACACCGATATAATCCTCCAGTCCCTTCAGCTTCAAGAAGGCATAACACCTGGATGCCCAAGGGCATGCATAGGATATGTACAGGTGGTATCTACCAGACTCAGCATAGAATTCAGAGGACTTATCCCTTGAAATGAAGGAGCGAAAGGTAGATGCTGTGCGTTTGAATTCTCCACTATCTGTCATTTCATCTAATGAGACTCTAGCAGAAGATTGAACCACCTGCATGATTTCAGCAGGTCTAATTTAGAAACAAAGCGAAAATGAGTTGTGTTTATTCTTGTGCATATGTGTTGTTTTCATTTAACGTGCTTCTGAGACCTAGTGGTCTGTAGGACCTCTTTCTCTTAGAATTGACATCATGAAGTCTCATTTAATCAGAATTCAATCACAAGTTAAGTAGCTAATGGAACACTAAGAAGAGAAAGGGACAAAGATGATAATTGATGAACATTTTTTAACTTATCTATTAGATCGATAATGATGACAAGTGAAATCAATAATGTTAAGAATCAACGGATAATCACAAGGGACGACTAATGACCCAATCCTTCAAGAGTAAAAAGGGATTCCCATGTAATGTACCTTTCTATACATTGAAGAACCATAGAAAGACTTGCATGTCAGCTTAAATTATAGTCTCACGGATGTCAGAGGGAGCTCTAGAAAAAAACTTAGTAGATTTCATGTGAAGGGAGAGTATCTAAAACAGGAATCCAACAAAGAGGAAACTGCCCAGCTTTAGTCTGCACAACAGAATTTGGGACTGTTTTGCCTATCGTTGAATGTTCTTCAGGATGCAAATGTGGAAAAACTTAAAAGTATATGCAATTTTTCAAGAGGGCAATCTCAGAACTTATCGCTGTGGAGTTGCTGAGGCCATACTTGAAGGATTTCCAGTATGGGCGGCAGCTCAATTGGTGATCGCCATGTTAAAGTATTATGTAAATGACGAGATTCAAGGTTCAAATGCCAGTGGCTCAAGCCAACAAAAAAAAGAAAGGAAAATTATTATAGGAGCTGTAGAGGGGTTTCATTGTCTATGAACACCTTGCATTGTAAGATTGAGGATATTTCCTGGTACTCTCTTTAACATTTAAAAGGCTTATCTTTTATCCCCCAAGTCAAAGTTCAAATGTCAGGATTGATCGCTTGCAACACGATGGCAAGAGTCCAGTTTTTATGGAGACTACTGATCCTATTGTTGAAATTTGGTACCGGAGGACAAGTGGTTCCCTAAGGCTTTGATCTTTGGCCTAGGGAAAAGTGTCCAAAAGAATTTAATTTTTCTCCTAAAGTGACTTTATAATTTTTATAAAGTTAAATCTAATTTAAAAGTGACTTTAAGTGATAAAGTTACTAAAGTCTAATTTTAAAGTGACTTTAATAAAGTCAATGTAAAATTAGAAAGGAAAAGTGACTTTGGAAATAAATGACTAAGTGGGTCTTTATTAAAGTGGGGTGAATTAAAAAATAGAAAGTGAGATTTAAATGTGCATTTAATCTCAGCCATCTCAATCTATTTCAGCCATTGGATTTAGAGGTTCCCCAAAAGTCACTTAGGGTTAGATTAAAAGAGGAAAAGGAGGAAAAAGTCATTCATTCTTTCATGAGCAGATTGAGAGAAAGAAAGCAAGAGAGCAAGGGATATTTCTGGACAGGGAGGAGAAGGAGACAGCAGCTTGGCACACATTCCAAGGCAGCATTTTAGCAAATCCGTACAGTTGAGTTAGCACATAGTGAAAGGTAAATTTGGGCACGATTTTCTAGAAATCCGTACAGCAAGTGCACAGAAATCGAGGAGCAGAAATCCGTACAGCAAGTGGTTGTACCTTGGCACGCAAATCGAGGCAAATTCGTACAGTTGTA
>APFE030022923.1:246024-319625 GCA_000404065.3 Pinus taeda
TTTTATTTTCCCTAAGTTTAGACTTAGGGACTCCATTAAAAATATTAATTATTTTAATATCTCCTGCACTGTTTAGAAACTTCCCAAACCCTTTGTGGGTATTGAAGATCTCATGTGCCCCAACCTCTCCACCAAATTTTGTGGCTAAAGCACATCCGATGCTACCCCAAATCAACACTCCCCCTTAACGAGGACTGTGCTCTAGCAATACTCCTCACTGAGTATTACTCTGATCATCCGGCATCGGTACCTGTGCTGATGCTAGGCCTTCCTGCCCAACATCCTCTGCATTACTACAACCTGTATTGTTGCCCATGGTTCTACCACTGCCACTGCTGCATTTGTACGACAGCTCCCTCTACATCTGTGCTGCTGCTGGTCCTTTCTCCCAACACTACATCCTCACTGCACCTCCTCTCATCATGTTGCATCGTGCTGCCCACTGCTGCACTGCAACTCAGTTACTGAGAAGTAAGTAACTGATCTCCCAATCTGACCTCCCTGTTGGGCTAGAGACACCCACTGATGCTGAAGCTCCCTCTGTCGCTGACAAGTGCTCCCTCTCTAACCTCTGCGCTGCTGCAACAACTCCCTGCATCTCGCACCGTTGCACACCTTTCTGTGCCATCCTGCACTGGTGCAACACTCCTGTACCTCTCGCACTGCTGCAGCCTGCTAGTCTTACGTTGTCTCGGGACTACTGCACTGTAGCTCTCTTTGTCGCTCCATCCGCATCCGTCTCTACCCACATCAACCAGTCTTGCTACTCCTCTTCAGGGCTCCCATAGCAAGGTCTAATCCAAGAGGTTGGGTACCTCAAGAATCCTGCCCCTCATCGCCTATAGTCCACCTGACTACAACTCGATGTCTCCCCACTTCCGCTCAAGTGGCGCATGTGCACTCATGGCACAGTCATCATCTGTCAAAACTTCCTTTTGTGCCTGTGCTGGCGTTGTCTTAGTCTCGGAAGACTCTCCTTTACTCTTCTTCCTTGGACACTGGGTCGCATAATGACCCAACTCCCCACAGTGGAAGCACTTGATCTTGGAGAGATCGTTCTTCTTCCGCTTTTCCTTCTTTCCTTAAATGTTAGGGCAACATCTTCCTCCTCCTGTTTGACTTTGATCCCCTTGCTGCTGCTACCCGTCTTCGACTGCCGTCTGATCTCTTCCTAGCGAAGAGCCGCCCACATCTAGTCCCAAGGTGGGAGAGTCCCTTTGCCCAGTATATTCTAAACAAATACCTCCCAGTCTTTTGAGACAGCATTCAGGGTTGTCCTCACCATCAACTCTTGATCTGGCGTGGCTTCTATAGCAGTCAACTAATCTCAGATCTCATTCAGTCCTCCAAGGAAGGTGTCAATCGGTTCTCCCTTCTTCATCTAATACGACCTCAATTGATTCTCAAGTAACATTCTTCTCTGCACAGAAGTATGTTGGTACAATTTCTTGAGAGCCTCCCACATCTCATATGTCGTTTCCTTCTCGGCAATATGTGGTACTACGTGATTCTTGACCCCGTCAAGGATGATGCTCTTGGCCCTCGCCATTGCCTCCTCGTACTTGTCGTTATCATTAGGGTCGACTGGGATAGCTATTACCTTCAAGGCGAAGTTCTTGACACGATTTCTGTCAAGTATGAATAAGATTCTGGCCTTCCAAACTGCGAAGTTCAACGCTTCGTCCAGTCTATCCTAGTCTCTTACTCCGTGTAGTGCCATGATGTTCATCTACTTCCCTCCTGGAAGTTCTCTGTTCAACTCCTCCGAGTCTCTACTTCCCATCTGGAAGTTCTCTTCTGAACTCCCTCTGAGTCCCGATTTCCCTCCTGGAAATCCTTCTGCTGCTGTCGAGATGCCCCCTACTCCGATAGTCTTGTGCAACCGCACCACTGATCCGGATTCCTCGGCAGCAACTCCCTCCTCTTGGCCTTGCTCTGTCAAGTACTATTCTAACTACAGTACCTCACCAGCTCCATTCTGCAATGTTCCCACAGCCTTCTAAACCCCAGCAACCTGAAGGTCAGAGCTCCTAGGCTCTGCGCAATCCCGACCCCAACAACCCGGCCTCCTCAGCCAATTGTGTCAACCCTCCCAGCTTCTGCATGGCTCTGCGTGAGGCTCCCTTTGCCTTCCTTAGCTTTTGCGTTGCTTCTTCCCGGCTCACCCTTGATGACGCAGGCACTGTATCACCCTTCCTTGTTGCTGCTCTGCTAGAAATAGCTTTTGTCACCTCGGAACAGCTGTTTTCTGCTGCTATTGCTCCGCTTAGCTGATATCCTTAGTCCTCCTGTGATCTGCAATCACCCTCTGATACCATGTTGAAGTTTCTAAGTCTACTTAGTTAGAAACCCTCCATGCACTTTATTTGATTTATTCCTACCTACTTGTTATTTTACTTAACAAGTTATTTACAATGTAAATACTGAAAATAAACACTAGTGCATGCTCAACATATTATAGATCAAAAACTGAAGGAAACATAAACAATCACACCATATAACACCATTATTTTTGGACTAGTGTCCCCGAAAAAACCCAATGTGGAAAAATCAGTGCAGCTATCTGAGGGTTTTCTTAGTAAGCAATATCAGAGTACAATTTGGGTGTCGAAACTGGCCTACCCAACAGAGAATTTCCTTGGTAGTAATACCTCTCAGTTTCTGACAAATCTCCTGGCTAAAACCCCGGATAATCCTTCCGGCAGCTACTCAGCACCAATCTGCCCCAGAAACCCCAGCGTCAGCCTCTCTCTGGACTGCGTCAACCCCTCTCTGCCCAACACTGGCCCTGCATCACCCCGGATGGGTCTGCATCAGCCCTCTGCGTCAGGAAAGTTGGCCTCTCTGAGGCTTTGCGCAACTCCCGGCTGCCTCTACGTGGCCCTACGTGAGCCCTAACTGACTCTGCGTCACTCTCCCCGGCTCCTGCGTTGCTCTCCCGACACTATCTTTTGCCTCTCTGTCTCTCTGTACTCAATGCCCCTCAGTTGCAACTCCCGATCACTAATTCTATCTCTCTTAGCAAACCCCGCTCTAGATAATAGAATGACTAATCACTCTAGTGTTTTCTCCAAGTGACCCTCAAGCCTCATCTTATACTTTTCCTGTTGACATATCAACGGCCGAGATTAAGTCCCTAATCAACAACTAAGATTAGATCTGGCTTGATCCATGTCTTTTGGACCATTCTAACACAGTGTCATATTAATACACATTAATATTTTATTCCCTAAGTTTAGACTTAAGGACTCCATTAAAAATATTAATTATTTTAATATCTCTTGAAGTGTTTAGAATCTGCCCAAACCCTTTCTGGGTTTTGGAGATCTCATGTGCCCCAACCTCTCCACCAAATTTCGTGGCTAGAGCACATCTGATGCTACCCCAAATTAACACCATGAAGCAAGCGAAGCATCAAATAAGTCTTTAGTTACTCCAATGTTGCAATGTTCCACAACATGATGAGCGGACTCGGGTGCTTTTCCTTTCCATTTAGCAAGTGTTTTACATTTTTTTTTCATTTCTTTCCTACTCGATTTTGTCCCAAGGCAGTGTACATGTGGAAGCATCATGTCCATTTCTATTGCATCGTATACAATGAAGATCAGACCTTTCTCCTTGGAAATGTTTGTCCCCTGCCTCTAAAATTCTTCTTTCCACGTTTTTACGGCCACCTCTTCCTCTAGAAGAATCTTGTCCCTGATTCTTCTCTTTTTGCGCAAGGCATACAGCTTCTTCAGGAGATTGAGGAGCTGTCTTCTTCCCAAAATCCTTCTCTCTTTCAACAAACTTCTTCTCAAGGAAGTCAAAGGAAATCTCCTTAAGTTTGCCACTTGCTTGCAATGACTCAAGATAATATGAATAAGTGGGATATAGTGCCTTAACATAGGCTGTGAGAGGAACATCTATTTCAACACCAATGGCTTTTATGTCATGCATAATGGATCTTATTTCTAATGCTAAGGCAAGAGGATCATCATTTTTCAACTCAAGATTGAACAACTTGATCATCAATTGAACAACTTCAAGTTCAGAGCATGAGTCATATAATTCTTTCAACTTCTTTAAAGCTTCAAAAGCATTTGAAAATGGAAAAATATGTGGGACTCACCTCTTCATTTACTGATGCTACAATCAAGGCATAGGCCTTGTTCTTATTTTCCCAAATGGCAAGTTCCTTGTCTCCTTTTCCTAAGCAAATTCCTTTACACAACTCATTAAATATCAAGGTGTGTTTTATCTCCCTGGACCACTCATGGTAGTTCTCTTTGCCAGTGAGAACTACTCCCACAATAGAGATTAAGGAGTGCATTATGTACCCAAAAAAAAAAAAACTCAAGTCAAAGGTAAAAAAATATGGTCCAACTCTCACCACTATCACACCATATATTAAACATCTCCAAAATATATTTACAACATACATATGTACTTCATAATGGGAGAACTCAACATATGGCTTTAACATAAATTATGGCCTTCCATATATGGTCATCACACCATACCACATATTCCATGACCTTTTAAGAGGTTATCATATGCACACATTAAAAGTGTTTGAAAACTTCAATGCAGGTTATCATATGCACAGATTAAAAGTGTTCAAAAACTTCAATGCGGGTTATTATGCCATCACATATGACCAATAAAAACTTCGAATTATGCAGCCGACCATAAAGCACCAATGCACAGCAGCATATAATACAACACATACAGTGTAATTAACCCAAGGCATATAACAGCAATGCTCACAACATAATTAGCCAATGCAGAGCCAATGAAATCGTACCAAAATGACCAATGCATTTTTACTTGTCTTCACCATATTTTCATACACAGCCATACCATTTCAATGCATATAATTCCGCCCAATTCAACGCAGAGATTACGCGCCATTCAACATAGAGATACCACAAGCAGGAATGACCAGTGCTCAAATCAACACAGGGTTTGAATCCTTCAATGCAGAACCGCAGAAAATGGACCAACGCACAAATCCATCCACGCAGAGTCATCGCAAAGATAATTTCAACAATGCACTGAATGCAGAGGATGGTTTGTCCAAATGCAGAATTGACGGAGAACAGATGGACAATTTAATGGCAGGAAACTGACACGAGTTACAACGCAGAAAACTAAATTTCAGATTGGCTCTGATACCATGTCAGGCCAGGGGTGTAACTCCACGAATCAATTGTATTTTGCATTAAGAAAGAACATGAATATATACAAGGAAAGGGAGACTATTGGAATTCGTCTCCCAATGTCTCTTTGTCTTCCAATTTCCTTTATTTTACTATTTACAATATTTACATAGATTTTCCTAATCCCAAAGATTAGGTGTCAACAAAAGGCAGAGTACATAAACTTTATACAGCTCTATATAGTTGTATAAGATATGCTATAAGCAAACACAAGAGATATATATACTTCCCAAATTACATTGTAAATCAAAAGATGTAGTAAACTGTTTCTCATCTTCCTATGCTAAAAAAATATTTTTTTTCTATAATATAATAACTCCTTGAGTTTAACTATGTTAAAACTTAAAAGAAAGCACACATTTATCAAGCTCAACTTATATGAACTGAATTGTTTCATGGAATCCTGCATGAACCAGAGGTAAATGAGATATATTTTATCTTAATTCAACAAGCAATGGACAGCAGCCTTAATTTTTGTTTTCTAAACAATTCAACATTTTAAAATTATTCTATAAAAACAGGAAACATACCCTGCTTAAATCTAATTTTCTGGAAGCTATGAACTGGACTTCAGAAGTATAATTGTGCACCAGAAAAGCCAGCCTCGTGCAGCTATTATCAAATCTCCTGCAAAATTTCAGATTTTTAAAGAGAAAACCATAGTAAGCTTTGCTCATGAGCATTGAACCATTTCTCTGTGGAGAAAAGAAGCCAACATCAGCACAGACCGCCAATGCACACTACAATACCCACTTCACAATTCTGATCTGCTGCTCAAACCAAGTTAAAAACAAAATTAAAAACTGATGGGAAGGACAGCTTGAAACGCCCCAGCTTCCTCATAAAACATTGCATTTGAAAACAAGGTTGCTATCCTACACTATATATATATAGAGAGAGAGAGAGAGAAAGAGTCACTGCATTCAGCAATTCTTCAAAAAAAAATTGAAGTTCACTGAAGATTAAGCATTGGTGAAATTAACAGCAAAATGGTAAATTAAATCAGACAGCTGAATTATCTATATTTTTTCTGTTGATGTTTGTAGCTCGAGCAGGTACTTTTGCACAGGCCTAAATATCTAGGCATGCAGAAGTTACCCAATATCTCCTTAGACACTTGCTCTGGTATGAGCAAGTTTCTTTTATACCTTAGCCTAAGTTTTGACCCAGGAAAGCACAAAATTATTATGTTGGCTAATTGAGCTAAAGCACTCTTAAGAAAAGTGAAATAATTACTTTGGTGATTATGTTTTAATCTCAGCCCTTGATCTCAAGGGAGGTGAGATCTAATCTCAACCATCAACGACTTTGGAGATTAGGGTTAGGGGTTTAGCTCAATGTAAGTTATAAGAGAAAGAGAAGACACCAAACATCAGCACAAGATTGAGAGAGGAATATCAATGAATAGTGTGATCCTCTAGGGCCTGATCTAGGACCTGATCTGCTGAATCAAATCCAAGGTTTATTATAATCTGTTATTTTCTCAGTTCGGCCACAATCCCAGGACGAGATCCCAGTTAATTCTAAGTTTTTAATGAAGAGTTGCAGATTGGGAAAATTCTTTGTGTGTCAATGTTATTGAGATTGGCTAATGTGATTTTTGCTTCCACCAATTAAGTTAAGAACCTACTTGTGCTTCCATTCAGTTGATCTATAATTTGTTAATTCAATGAATGGTTGGGTGCAATGTTGCATTAATTGTTATCGGGATTAAATCGGCGGGTGGAAAAAATCGGAAAAATTTGTAAAAATCAGGGAAAAATCGGTAAAAATCGGGAAAAAATCGTAACATACAAAAATATTCTTTTTTTTTCGATTTTTTTAACATCTAAAGCATCTACAACATAAAATAAATACATTGACACATAAATATGATAAAAGAACTAATATATAAGATGTTTAATATCATTTCTAGTGCTACATCACACATAACAATGAATCATGTCCTGAATAGTAAGTCCCAACTCCTGACTCATGACTCCCAACTCAGCCTCAAAATATCAACAAAAAATATAATAATGTATCTCATATCATGAGTCATAATGTCATATACAATGAAATGAACCAAATAACTAAAGTCTAACACTATTGATTTTCTCTGCCCCTCTAGATGTAGATGCCAGTGGAGTTGGCAGTGGACTCTGTTGTGCTCCAAAAGCTGAAGAACTAGGAGCTACAGAGGTAGACCACGTCCTCTACTGGGGACAGGGGTAGCTTGGGTAGGTTGTATCACCTCCTCCTCCTGTTGCTCTTCCTCATCAAAAATCCGAACCGACAATAACAAAAACAAAATAAGTAAATAAATTTATTCCATGATTTTTTCCCAAAAAATCGCAATTTTTCATAAAAATCGTCGAAAAAAAATACATGCATTAATTGGCCGATAATATCGTCGGTTTCAAAAACTCGCAATTTTACGATATAATCGCGATTAGTGCAACATTGGTTTGGTGTCAATTTGCAGAAAAACTAACATGGTATCAGAGAGATAAACTCTAAAAATTAATCTATGAATCACACAAGAAGCTAAGTTCATACAGGATTGTCAGGGG
Source organism: Pinus taeda (assembly GCA_000404065.3). NCBI lineage: Eukaryota > Viridiplantae > Streptophyta > Pinopsida > Pinales > Pinaceae > Pinus > Pinus taeda. The sequence continues at coordinate 253,778 of APFE030022923.1, forward strand.
CCAAGTTCAGCCACAATCATACAAGGTACAGAATTAAAAAAAAATTAGGCTGCACAACAACAAAGGATTTTTTTTGCTTTTACAAGGCTATAGTACGTGGTGTAAATTAATCCATATGTGGAAGGGGCCAAGTCATAAAAAAATATTAAAAATTAAAAAACATATACACTAAGAAAAGTTAAAGACAAAAAATAAAATGAGGTGACGAGGGCGGGTGGCTAACAACCTAAGTGGGCTATCAAACCCACCCAAACAGGGTGCAGAGAGCAATTGAAACACCACCTGCTCAGGCAGAGCGACAACACAAGGGGCTTGTCAAACAGAGTGCATAGAAGATCAATCGACCAGTTGCATCAAAAGCTGGCATTCGTGGGATTTGATCAAGGAGCGGAGCACGAGCAAAGATGGTGGCAACAAAGGAAATCTAGCCAAGGGAGGACATCAAGCGCCCAGATGTTGCCATAACCAGTCATGCACAACCGACCCATGATAGGAACAAAAGTATGCGCAGGTGGCTAGGCCAAGACAAGGGGCAACAGTTTGTGACAGTTCATGACGAATCTAAGGAGTTTTCCTAACAACCAACATAGATAACGACCAACTGGTAGTCGGGCCGCAACAGAACTCTTGCAACCAACACAAGTTGTGGAAAAATGACACCAGCCAGTGACAAAGAAAAAAGCATAAGGAAAAGGCCGTTGTGGTAAGGTTAAGTCGAGGGGCCAAAAAATGCCATTGTAGTGATGGATTGTTAGGACTAGGCACAGGACAGACAACAAGCATAGAGGGATGTCGTGATTGGTGCAAAGAGTTGCTATTACAACCTAGAGACATCGCAAAGGAGACACAAGCCACAAGGTGCTGAAGTGGATAGCAGCGAGGCCTGTGTCAACTCGACAACTAAGTGCATAGGTAGTCGAAACAAACCCATGCAAATCGAGAACAACCATTGGCACAGTTTGCGGGTGAGTTGAGGTAGAGACAATTGCAGTGGCATTGTGGCAAAGTTTCAGTAGGTTGAGCAACTAGAACATGAACCATTGCAGGTGTTGACCACTACGTGTCAACTACCCATAGTAATGCACCCCCCTTTTTTCGTAAAAGGGATAGCGCTTCATCAATATGTCCATGCCATTCGACTGTCGTCATCAACCTGATCGTGTTATGTTGTAAACCCAGTGTGCATGTGTAAATTGTAAATAATCTTAGCAGATATGAGTCATGTATGTAAATTGCCTAGGTGGACCTAATTTTCTAGTGATAATCTACGTTTCGGAAGGTTTTTTGTCTCACCGATCTATGATCGGCAAAGTTTTCCTTCAGCCTAACCCCAAAGTCGGAATGAATTTTGTCATTAGAATCTTAAGGGAATCCTAGTGCGTTGATCTGCAAGATTATATTGTGTCGCAGAACTGGGTGGTCTATGAGGGTCTATGTCAAATGGGTTTTCCCCCTTGAAATGTAAAATTGTAAAAGTCATGATGTAAAGTGTCTTGAGGGTTAGAAAATGTTTTAGTCCCCTCATAAGTCCTAAGTCCTAGGTAATTTTTCCAAAGGCTAAGTTCGAGGATCCAAAAAAAAATAAAAAATTAAAAATAAATGAAAATAATAATAAAATTTAAAAAATTAAAAAATTAAAAAAAAATATAATAATAATAATAATAAGTCAAATTTTTGAGTAAATAAATGCAGAATTTTAATTTTTTAATATGTTAAAATGCATTTAAAAATTCAACGGATGAGATTAAAGGAAATCTTGATCCTCATCGACGGTCGAGATTAGTTTGACATGGATCACTCGAACTAGTCGTTGGGAATTTTTCCTTTAAATAGGGTGCTAGGGGTCATTTGAGATCATTCGATCTGTGAGTCTTGTGCTGAAAAAAGCTCTCTCGTAAACCTTTTCTGGTGCAATAAAGAAAGATTTTGGGATTGAAATCTTGTTGGTGTTACTCTCCTGAAGTGCTGTAAGCTATTTTATTTTCTGTATAATTTTATTTTCAGCCATTAGTAATAGCTTGGTGAAGAGTGATGTTGAACACAGGAATCTTGTTCACTCACTAGGGTTTTAATAGTAGTAGAATTTCTGAAAAAATGGCAGGTATCTCCATTGGATTTGGAATTTAGTATTGTTTTTTCCCTCTTTATTAATAGTTGAAGTGAGCTAGGCAGGAAATCTAGATTGAGAAGATTAACGGGCGTTTGGGGAAGTTCTACGCTGAACCAGCCAACTCCCGAAAAGCATTCTCTTGTAGAGCCCAGCCAGTTTCGATTCTGGGTCTGTCATTTAAAGTTTATTTTTTGAATTGCGTGAGAGATTTCTGAAGTATCTCATAATAAATCTAAAATTCTGAAAATATTATTAAGGACTACTGACAAATCTCGTTGTTGTAGAGTCATGAAACTGTAAATATTGTAGTTGGTTTATAGAGTTTTAGTTTTTTTTACATATATATTCTCTTGGTGTTTGTCTTTCCATTACAGGTTGCAGGGTTTTTTGAAGATTTCTGAGGGTTTGATCAGAGTTGTTTTGCTGTTCGGGGTTTATTTTTGTTGCAGGAAAAAGAAAAAAATTTCGAAATATTTTTTAGGCAGGCTGGATTGCTGCCATACCTCCTGCGTTCATCTCTCAACTCCCTCTATTACCTGCGTATTTCCTCACGTAGCCCCCATCTCATCTCTGTTTTTGCTATCTCCAATACGCAGCTCATTACCCACGGAGCTTTCAACACTGCCATTACACGCTGCGTCCCTCAGATCCGCCCATCGCAACACCTCCATTCGCACCTGCAAAACAAAGAAATCCTCGCATGGCTCCAACACTACCAATTTCTCTGCACACAACCTTGTTCTCTTCGACTCACGTGCCGCCCCTCACCTGCAGCATTGCAGCTGCCTCCACGCAGCCTGCTCTAATCTTCCACAGCCTCACGTCCCACACAAACTTGCTCTTCAGAAACTTCAGCATATCACCGTTACTTGCTGCCTGTACGCAAGCTTTCCCATCGAGCTACCCATCCTCGTCCCTTCACACTGATCCTCACTCTGATCTACATCCAGTCCTTCTACGATTTCTTCAAGTCTCGAAATCCCTCTGCCGTCAAGCTGCCTCCACGGACCCACAAAACAAAACTAATTTCATCGTTTAGGGTTATGTTTATGATATATACGTTGGTTGGGTTTTAATTTCGTATGACTTTGAAATTTTAGTTTTTGATTAAATTTTCCATAGTTTCGACTTGTCTTTTTTTTTAAATTCATTTTTGTTTTCTTTTGGTCATTGGCTTGTTTTCATAAAAAAAAATAAAAATAAAAAAAAAATTAAGTAAAAATTAGCTTTTGTTTATATATATAGCTTAGGTTTTAGTTTAAGTTTTCTATTTCATTTAGTTTGGGTTTCATAAAAAGTTTCCAAATTTTTTTTAGATTTTTATTTAGATTTAAGTTACATTTAGTTAGACTTTAGTTTTTGCTTTCACTAAATTTTGTTTTACTTGAGAATATAAAAATACAAAAAAAATTGGGAATAGTTTGCCAGATTCAGTCTTGGCTCAAAGACTTGTTATGTTTGCGATATATCTTTTCTGCTGAGGCTAAAATTTTGATGTGGATTAATACTTATCATTTTTTATGTGGTTAAACATGCTTAATTGTTCATTCGAAGATTAGCTATATGAAAGTGATAACTAGTTAGCATTTAAAATTACATGGTTATTTAAAGCATTTAATCTTTTGTATTTTAACTGCTGGAATACCGTTAAGCCATTGAGCATTTATTGATTATCTCACATTTGGTAGAAGTTAATTTTTGTTTGAATTATTTGATGTTAAATAATTGTTAATGAGTTCATATTTCTGCAAACATTTGATAAATAATCATTCAGTCATTAACTCTATAAGGCACTAGTCTATTAACGTAATAAAATCAATTAAGTGCTTATTTCCCCTCGTATCTCCCAACCCAACTGGTCCACAGTTGGTCATCCATTGTCCCATAGGGTCTTACCCCCTTAGCCGCGGGAGACAGGCTTAAACGGAGAGATCGGGGATCAGGGTGACAACCCCCGGTCTCAGCGTTGTTGTGACAATCTATGCGACAACATTTTTTGGCGCCACTGCCGGGGATAGAGTTTTTCTGTCCTTAGTCCCTTCGACATTCATCTCTTTTCTTTCCTTTTGTCTTTAGCTCCTTCATTTCGAGCCTTTCCATGTTTCACTTCCTGTCCGGGTGGCGACTCCACTTCATATATCATCTACAAGAGTGTATACTAGAAGACATCCAAGCAGTCTATGCAATCCTGCTCCTGATCCTAAAAGGGCTCTCAGGGTACGATTACACAAACTCTCTTCTCGTACACTTCTTGTTAACCTCGGACAAGAAGCCCTCTTTGATATCCATTTGCTTTTTACTAGTCAAGTTGGGCACGACATCATGGATATATATATGCCCCTTGCGATTTTTCTAACATTCCAGGGTATCCCAATGATCTTCCATCACTTGGGATAGGTAAGTTGCCTAACTTTCAAGGAGAATGCGATTAGTGCTAATTCGCATCTGAGAGATTTTAGTATATGGATGGCTAAGTACGCAAGGTCTGCTGATTTCGATCATGAGGGTGTTAGAATGACTCTTTTTTGTTGTGGTGTCAACCTTATAGGTTGTGGAAGACTAGGGGCAACTACACTTCCATCTTTATAATTGTGAGTGGTATGCTTCCTAGTTGCCATAATTTTGCTTTCCATTTTTCTTGCTAATCTGAATGCCTTCTCTAATGAATCAGGTTCCCAAAGGCGAACATCATGTTGGATATTATCCTTTAAAGTCCCTATGAACACATCAATCTTATGCTCCTCTGGAATATTTTTTACCCTTGTGTTCAATTTTTGGAATTCTTCAATGTGCTCCATTATTGAACCCTTTTGTTTGAGACTTATCAATTGGCTAAAAAAAGTGTTGCTTTTTGTATCCTCATAATGTGCTGTCAATTCTTCCGTAAAAATTACCCAAATGATAATTTGTTTACGAGAGCAAAGTCATTGATACCATACAAACTGATTTGGTTCCAAATATAAAGTTGCAATACATACGTTTTGTGTGTTTTGCACATTATTGAGATCGAAAAATTGCTCCATCTGTAATATCCATATTGCGGGATCTTTGCCATCAAACTTCCTCACATCGGTTTTTGGAATATGGTGGGTCTTCGATCCAACATTAGAGTCTATGAAATCATGATTAACATTTCTTTTGTTCTCATCATGAGTTTCCTTTACTACCCTTTCACCATTAGTAAGCATTTCTTTGTAGAAACTTTGTTAAATCTGTTTTCAAATCTTCCATGTCTGTCTTCAAATCTAATCAAATCGTCCAATAGCTTCAAGTCATTCATCTTAGCTTCTACGCCTTTCTTTAAACAATCCATCTTAGCTTCTACGCCTTTCTTTAAACCATCCATCTTAGCTTCTACATCTTTCTTTAAACCATCCATCTTAGATTCTGTTCCTTTTTGTGCAAGTGACACTTGTTGCACTTGGTCTCGTAATTCTAATATATCATGTTGCATTTCTTCTTCTTCTTCATGAGTCATGCTAGAGCTTTCAGGTTGCTTACTAGGTGTTTGCATTTTCTTTCCTCGAAAATCAATTATTGATAATAATGCTTTACTATGCCCTTTGAATTCCTTCAAACTAATTTTTCAAACCAAGCTTATGCAAAAATTAAAAAAAAAAAACTACACACCTTTTTTCACTTTGTAGGAGCTTGATTTGAATCTAATGTATCTTTGTAATTTCAAATCATCCAGTTCTAAAATTGCGACCTAGGGTAGCCCTCTGCGTCCTCTTTCCAATGCCACCAATCTCATCCAAATTGGATTCTCCAAGGAAGAGTTATGTCAAATCTCCCACAGTGACCTAATTATAGACTAGTTCAGTAGAGCGAACTTGTACGACGTGCCACGAGTCACTGTTTCGACCTTTGGCTCTGAAAAATATATACAAGAAACTACAGTCCGTCCTCTTTCTGTACGTTCTTACGAAATTTCATTCTGATGCTCAGAGAGAAAGTTATGACGATTTTTCCCAAGTCACCTGTTTCGAATGTAATTCAGGAGTCTGCAAAAAGACCAACTTCCTCAGATCATATCTCCGCAAATAAAGTGCGAAAAGCTCTGAAATTCGGACCCGAGGTTCAGTGCGATTTCGTCTCAAATGGATTTTTTTTTTAACTTCTAAAAAAAAATTATAGTAAAAATGCCACGATGACCTATTTGGAGCAGCGAAACCCTAAAATCCAATGCTTTGATACCAAATGTTATGAACTCAGCTTACAAAAAGATAGAAAAGATAGTTGAACGCCTTAGAATTCAGCCTCTTCGAGGGGGCAACCTCCTTTACATTACACAAATGAACAATTCTTGGATGATTCAAATGACAAAACCTCCTTTATATATATAAGAGTCTAAGGAGTCACAATATAACCCAGCCGACCTAACAATAAAATATAAAGCCACAAAAATAACAATAGAGGGATTCTATGGGACACAGTAATAACAATATGGGGGCAATAGGGGCACAACGATATTAATAAGGGATACAATTACAATAGTAATGGGGTAATCACTAGTATTATAGGGACCTAACATACCACCCTCATCGCACACTAACCTATAGTGCTTTAGACCCATGCGATATGATCCTGGACCGTCGGAACAAGCACAGAGGATTGACGGCTAGGATTCATCGTGCACGTCAGTGGGTCCATGTAGTTAGAAGGCGGGCTTTTCAGCAATGTGATATCTTCCTCTGTCGTAGGATCAAACTTGGGGGATCTACAATCAGGATCCTTCATGCTTGTCAATGGGTCCACACAATTAACCGTCGGGCTTCTTGGCACTGCGATTTCTTCCTCCGCCGTTGGATCGGGCAGGATGTTTTGATGATGGAGATTTTGGGCTTTCATGGTGGTCGGGATTTCCTTGCTTCTCTTCACGGGGATGTAATTCCTCTCGCTAAGTGGTTTTCTGGTCATCGGGCACCTTTCGAGCAGAAAGTGGTTTTTAAGTTTTGGGAGCAATCCCACTCAAGTTGCTACACATGGCGGTGGGGTGGGTACGAATACCACCCTCATCACAGGCTAACCTACAGTGCTTTAGGCCCGTGCGATATGATCCTGGGCCGTCGGATCAAGCACGGAGGATCGACGGCTAGGATTCATCGTGCATGTCAGTGGGCCCACATGGTTATCGTCGGGCTCCTTGGCACTACGATTTCTTCATCCACCATTGGATCGGGCTTCAACGCTGATTTTAGTTTTTCATTTAAGTATTTCTTTGGTTTGAGTGTTAGTCCTCCTTTCGGTTAGTGGTGAGTTGGATGATTGGCCATGGTCCGGGCGGACACTTGAGGGTTTTTGCTGTTTTGATTGGGAGGGTTCAGGGTTTATACCCTTAACTGGTTGCCCTTGGTTGTTGGATGGTTAATCATCCCTGATCCATGGATCCACTTGGATGGTTGTAATCTATGTAAATTATTTTCTGATTTAATGACAATGAAGGTACGACTCTCGCTTTAGCAAAAAATATAATGTTAGAAAGTGGCGGCAGTTTATGAACGACGAGCTAGGGGATGACAATATGATGATTTCCAAAGGGAGGAGGACCTCAAGAATGGTAATGTATGGAGGTGATTCGATGGATCTGGCCAGGATTAGTGCAAGAAGAAAATACCACACTGCTTTTAGGAAGAGGAGGATGCACCAACACATCTCAAAAATAAACAAAGACGTTTCCCACTGATATCTTCAAATGAAACCAGTTTGCTAGTTTGTTGAAGGGTGGGGAAGGCATCCGGTCTCGGATAATCTTCAGATGAAACCAGTTTACTCTGTTATTGAATGGTGGGGAAGGCAGCTGGTCTGGGCTTTAGATGGTGTCCTGGGTAGAAAGCATCAAATTCACCTTCAGGAGACTCGATGGCCAGATGAGGCAGCAGAGGCAGAGGTGGCACAAGGAGCCAGAGAACCGAAGCAATCGGAAAGGGGCGGTCATGCCATGAGTTCGTTGGCCATTTTTGCTAATTGTAGATAGGGTTTAACATCAGGGATCTACAAATTTAGAAAACTAGTTTGAACACGATTAGATTATATCTAAACATTTCATGGCTGTTCGTATCACTATAACATAATCACAGTTTAAATGGCACAGCTTACATAAAATAGAATTTATGGGTGAAAACAAGAGAGAGGTCCTGGGAATTGCGACCAAAAATAAATATATAATTTGATAAAGATCCCAACATACTAGGAAAATCGTTTAAGGTTTATTGCCTGAAACATGCTTACGGTAAAGCAGGCCAAGTAGGGGCAGAACATTACCTGTTTGTATCTACCAACGCAACGAAAATACTGATCGGAAGCTTAGGAAACGTGAACTTGTCATCAAATATTATGCCCAGTGTTGACTCCTACGTTCGCTCAGAATTCATAGCCGTGTCCGAAAACAATGCCAATTTTTATATTCAATTCTATAAATCCTTCCGTGAATTTTAAATTACAAAGTGATAACATATAAAATTATTGTAGTGAGTAGTGACGTTTTCAAATTATAAACTAAACTATAAATGTTGCAGTAGGTAGTGTCGTTAATGATGATTGAACATATAAAAATGTTGCAGGATGGTTTTTTTTTCTCTTATATATTAAAAAAATTATTACAATTATTTGTAAAGTATTATGGGTGGTTATCTATAAATGTATATGGACTTAAAATGTATATTGACTTATTATTGGTTGTTATTTTTAAATGTATATTGATTTATTGTTGTTATTTAAGAAAAACTACCTTATTTGGGATGACTTATTAGTGATCTATCACAGATAGACTTTCACTCTTGCATGTTTTTGGGTCTTGGATCATTAACATGTTACTTTATGTTTTAAGAAGAAAAATTGTAAGCCAAGCAAAAATAATTGTAAGTCATACTCGACCCATATATATATATATATATTATATATATATTAAATGTTTTCATTTTTTTATTTTAATATAGTATATATTAAAATGAAAATTAGAAGGTATATATTTTTATTGAGAACATTTAAATATTATATTTTAGACTTTTATGATCCATATTGATAATAAGGTTGTTTTTTGAATTAATCACATTGTAGAGATTTGGTTGACATTTCGAATCAACTGGTTCATCCTCAAGACAAATGGTGAAAAAATCAATCTTCACAAAGGTTTGAATAGTAGAGAAGCATACTTGCCCGAAATTAGCCATTAAGAAAAGGTTGTTAAGAATAATTGTGAAAAAAGTTATTCTAATTTTTTCAATGCATATTAGGAAATTAATATTAAAGAAAAAAGTTGTAACTAGGGCTTATAGTAGAGAGATATAGAATAGGTTTCTCGCCATTGTTTTGAGATTCAAATGGCCCATTAATTCTTTTTACTAATATCATCTACAAAGCACGTACAAAAGTGGAAACAATGTACATAATGGTGTTATCTTAAAAATTCCAAATAAAAGAGAACAATTACAAACTTCATAAGCAAGGACCAAAGATGACATCTAAAATTGATCGAAACATGGGGAAGAGCTTCCATTACAGTGTTGCCTCTATTAGTAACCTCCCTGGTACTGGTTGATTAATGAAAGCTCTTTTGTTGTGCTCTAATCTGGATGTTTGTCGCATGTTTCAGTTGAGTCCAATGTGGGCCTATTGGAGATGAAAATGATTGCAATTCCTATTGTTGTATTATTGTATCCTTTCATTGGTTGCAACTTGATTCATAAATTGAAGGTTCTAGAGCATATAGTTTCGTCTTTTGTTGCCACAACATGCCCACAATTATTTCAATCTTGAGGTCGAAACTAGTATCTTGTTTACTCAAAATATCTAGAAGGGATCAAAGTGAGGAACTAAATCTTTTGAGGGTGTCCTTGTGCCTCTACAAAGAGAGGTGCATTTCTCGGAGTTGTTTATGGTCCATCATCTCAAGACAAAGATTTATAAGTTCAGGATAATTGAAATCAAAGGGGGGTAGCATAAAGCTATGGAACGATACCAAAAATCAAGTGCTAGTCTCACTCTCCTAGGTACTGACACCCAAAATGTACTAGCAAGTTGTTTCTCGGGTTAGAATATCCAATTCAAAGTTGGAACATTGAACAAACTTAGATTTTACCTCTATCAAGAATGATGCATCGAACTTGACAAAATGAGTTATTTCATTCAACATCTAGAGGAGAAGCCTATGTCTAAATGCCAAAGTTCATCAAATTGTTAGGTCCCTATAATACTAGTGATTCCCCCATTACTATTGTCATTGTATCCCTTATTATTATTATTGTGCCCCATAGAATCCCACTACTGTTATTTTTGTGCCTTTATATTATTATTGTTAGGTCGGCTTGGTTATATTGTGACCCCTTAGACTCCTATATATAGAAAGGAGGTTTGGTCATTTGTATCATCCAAGAATTGTTCATTTGTGTAATGTAAAGGAGGTTGCCCCCTCGAAGAGGCTGAATTCTAAGGCATTGATCTATCTTTTCTATCTTTTTGTGAGCTAGTTTCATAACACAAAATCCATATTATAAGACCTTGAAGGAAGACTAAAAGGTTACAATACTTACGACATTGAGTGGCATTGCCATTATCCTGCCATGATTCCAATTAAATAGAATGAGCAATTCGTTAGGAGTCATGTTAGTAATGTGAAGCATGTAACAAGAATGATCAGGGCTTATAGACCTTGTCCTTGCTATATGGTAAAATGTTGTCATGCTTCATGTTAGTGCCCATAATAATTCAATAGTTTGGGATATGAGTTTCAAATTAAGGAATATGTTGAACATACTCCTAGTTATTGATAATATTGGTCCCCCATTTTTTTCTTGTAGCCATATTGGCTTTTGAATAGGCTACAGGATTATGCTCTCGAAGGTTATGGAGTCATTCCACTATTTCAAATTTGCCACAACTATTCCTTATCCTTTCCAAGATGGAAGCTAAGAAAAAGTCAAATGGAATATTGTTCGAGATCATGTGCTTTAGAGTAAGTTTGATTTTGCAAACATGGTTACTTTTTAAATTTATATACCAGTGGAAAGTTTGAGTCCACGTAGTAAAGTGTATGTTTTTTTCCCTATTGTTGGTCATAAATCCAAGACTCCATTCATACATGTATTTCCCCCCCTAACGCTATAAGTAGACTCTCCCTTACCTACTTACCTGAAGAAAAAAAATAAATAAATAAATAAATTATATATATATATATATATATATATTATGATTTTAGTAAGTAAAAAACACATTAAAAGTAATTAAGTTTTTTGAAGATTCAAGAATTTGTAACATTGATTTATATAAATAAAGTTGATGTATACCAATTGAAAGGAGCATCATCTCTTATCAAGGCTTACCATTAAATCGTTAGATAAGCCTAACATACAACCCTCAATCATAGTGGATTCATAAACAGGAGGAATGAAGTCCTCTTAAACACCAATACACCACAACATAGGTTATCAAAATAATTAAATTATGAAATTAGGTTAAATCACCTCTTATATTATTAAGGGTGAGTGATGCAGGAGCATCCAGCTCACTGTGACGAGGCAGAAAGGACTCCAACTAGGTCCACAAGCGAGAGTCTATTGAATTGTCAAATTCTATTGAGAATAATTTTTCCTTTATTTCATTTTACAAATCAGCAAAAGCTAGGTGTCTTTTTATTTTTCAATTTAGGATTACTGAAGTTCAGTTGTTAATTAAAAGGTAGTTTAAAGTAATTAGAAAAATAACCATCAACTATTCCTACAAGTCTTGGAATGCCAGATGACTGTAGTGATGAAAAGAAATAGAAGTTATGTAACTATTTTTTGTAACAGTTAAACCAACTGCTAGCATCAACTGCAAACAGAGGGCTATAAAGCCAAAAGACATGTAACAGAGAAGGGTTCAGTTCAGAAGAGAAGAAGTTGATTAAATTCATTAATAGAAACTATCAAGCATTCAAAACCAGAGAAGTACTGTCCATCGAAATTGCCTACATAATTATTTGTTGATTTTCATTCCTATTTTCATCACTTAACAAACCACTGTATCATTATAAATTAGTATACTGTCATGGCTATTGTACAGGCATAATTTACAATCAAATTTAAGTCAAGCAGATAGAATCTTAAACAAATTCTGAGTCATAAGACAACCAGTCACGCTCACATTCGAGCGCACAGCAACATAACTAAGGACAAGCGAATACGTTCAACACACAACAACGTAAACGAAAGACAAGCAAATAAGTTCGAATGCCTAGCAACGTAACCGAAAGACAAGCAAAGGTGCCACAGGTAACAATTACCTTACATCTTTTTTTCATCAAAACAAATTTCATTCAAATTGTCCAAAATAGCAATTTACAGCAAGAGTCGATAGGGCCGAGTTCCCTTACATAGACAGAGACCAGCATAGTCACGACGAATGTAAATACAATCAAAAATTACAACAACCTAGGTCAAACACAAAACCCTGAGTTAGGGTTTGTAACAGACTAGCAACAGGGTCACGCTGGAGCCCATATTTTTATACATAAAATCGAACCAGAACGACAATGGCAAACAAAGAACCATACAGTGACCAGACACTAGACTAGCGGACGGGCCATCCTCCAAGCAGAGACCATCATTCACAAAACAGAACAATTTTCAGGCCTACCCAGAATATACGCAACCGAATACCATCGAGTACAGGGGAATACGCCGTCCAGGTCGCCTATGAGGACCTGCAAGGAACCAGGAACAAATTAGTGTGAGCTACAGAGGAAATACAGAGGGACAAAACCCTATAGAAGCAACATAAAACTAATAACCAAAACCCTTACCTGGAGGACGCAAGGAGAAGCCATATTTGGAACAGAGGACGCCACAGAGCGACTGAAGAGAAAAGGAGCAATTTGGGTTAGACCCAGAACAAGGAGCAGATGAAATTGAAGCATGGAACAATAATTTACCTGTGTTAAAACTGAAGGCGGCTCCCGAATAACCCTGTGCTTGCAGCCACAGTCAAGGCAACGTCATAAGAAGGCGAACGAACCCAGAAAATTACCAGCAATCGAACTTGGAACGAAAAACCAGAGAACCAGTAGTATACACAGAGACCGAACAATGAAATCCACATGACAGAGAACAGGAAGATTGAATTCGAGCCACAGTCGACTTACGACCAACCGCAGTCACAGTGATAACCACAAGCAAGCCAAACAACAGCTATTCTACCGAAGACATAGCCAACAGAGTAACAGTGTAACTTACCGAGGATTGAGCACAAAATCAGACAAGAAACCTCCATAGCCAAACAGCATTGTTTTCAAACAAGCGAACAGGATAACCAAACACACAGCGAAGGTATCAACCAGCGCCCAAAACCAGTTCAAGTACAGTACATTGCCCACGAATTTCATTACAGAGCCGAAGGAACCATAGCACAGCGCACCCATCGTTTTCCCAATTCAGAGCTCACAAACCCTCAGAACAAACAGAACAATAACCAAAGAAGAATCGGGAAGACGCGTTAACATTAGGGTTGAGTAGTATACCGAGGCAAGGTACTGCCACATTAACACTGCATTTAATATCCAGCTACCCCAATCTACAGAACCGCGGGAGAACGACATCTAACCGCCACGTCAACAATCCAACGCATAACATAAAGCGCAAAAGCACTGCCAAGTGGGCTGGGTCCCATCAGAGTGGTATCAGAGTTGTTTGAGTTGAAGAGATTTGGGAGAAATGGATATAGGTAGATGAGGACGAGGCCGAGGTGCCCGTAGAATGGCAGATGAGGCGTTAAGAGAAGAACTCAGAGTTCTTACTGCTCGATTGGAAGCAGTAGAGGCAGGCAGGAGGAGAGATCCAGAGTTAGGTGATGTGAGTGAAGAAGAAGTGGAAGTAGCGGCAGATGGGCCTGAAGGTGACTCACCAGAAGTGAAGTTATTGAAGTCTGTATTATTATCAAATAGCAGACCAAAACCAGAATTACCAACCTACGATGGCAGTTTATCGATTGATGTTGTATTAGATTGGATTAGCGAGATGGACAAGTATTTTGAATGCGAGGAAGTTAGTGAAGATCGTAGGGTCAAGTTTGCAGCAACAAAGCTGAAAGGACACGCAACCCTGTGGTGGGACAATGTCTAGAACGAGAGGAAGAGGTTGAACAAACCCCCGATAAAAACTTGGATGAGGATGGTAGCTAAATTGAAGGGCAGATTTCTGCCAAGAGATTACCAAATCGCGTTACATAGGCAGGTTCAGAATTTGAGACAGAGGGGACTGATTGTGAAAGAGTATACAGAGGAATTTTATCGAGTAAATTTGCGAGCAGGATACACAGAGGATACAGCAGAAAGGACAGCCAGATATGTAAATGGGCTGAGGATGGAGATTTTGGATGAAATAAGTATTTTGTCTCCCAACAATACGGAGGAGGCATACCAGAGCGCGATCAAAGCAGAGGAGAAACTTAACCGAAGACAGAATGCCCGGAGAGGACGAGGGTCTACTAGAGGAAGAGGCCAGTCCTATGGCAGGGGCCGAACTGCCAGCAACAGCGAGGAAGCTAGCAGTTTAAGGACTTCGAGAACAACAGAAAAAGGAGATGGAACGAGAGGTGGCAGATCGTTTCAGCGCGGCAGAGGAAATGGCCATGGAAGGGGAACTGGTTACCAGTGCTACAGATGCCACAAGTGGGGGCACCGCTCTTTTGAGTGCCCAGAAACAGATTCAACTGGACAGCGAGGCGCATATGTGGCGCAACCGGAGGAAGCAGCAGCACCTCCTTAAGAGGCAGAAAATGCCCCAGAAACAGGAGAAGCTTTAGTGCTGCATAAGGTGTTGTTGAAGCCAGTTGATGAGAGTATTGAGCAGACGCAGCAGAAAGCTCTGTTCAGGATAGTTTGTAAATCGCAAGGTAAGTGTTGTAAAATGATAATTGACAGCGGAAGTACTGACAATTTGGTGTCAACCGAGATGGTGGAGAAGTTAGGACTGAAGCGTCTGAAACACCCCAATCCATATCGAGTTTCATGGCTACAGAAGGGGCACTAGTTGCTGGTGGATGAGCAGAGTGAAGTTGAATTTCAGATAGGACGTTATAAGGACAAAATCATTTGCGACATTATGCCAATGGACGTATGCCACATCTTGTTGGGTAGACCTTGGCAGTATGACCGAAAAGTGACCCACGATGGGGTATTGAACTGTTATAAGTTCGAAAAAGATGGGGTTAGGCATACCCTTGTGCCTATCAGGGAAGAGAAAGAGGCAGCTGAAGTAAATGAAACTAAGGCGTTGCTAATGAGCGGAAAACAATTTTTAAAGCAGGTTGAAAACAACGAGATGAATTATGTTGTAGTCAGAAAGACAAGGACAGTTCTGTTGCACACAGAAATCACAGATTTGCCTATAGAAATACAACAGATGTTGGAAGAGTTTACGGATATAGTAGTGGACGACTTGCCGGATAAGTTACCTCCCAAGTGGAGTATTAGTCACCATATTAATTTCATACCAGGAGCCATCTTACCAAATAAGGCAGCTTATCGAATGAGCCCCAAGGATAATGAAGAAATCAGAAAACAGGTGCAAGAGCTATTGGACAAAGGATTGATCAGGGAGAGTTTGAGCCCATGTGATGTACCAACAGTTCTCGCCCCCAAAAAGGGAGGAGAATGGCGGATGTGCACTGATTCTAGGGCCATCAATAAAATCACCACACGGTACAGATTTTCGTTACCGCGTATGGATGATATGATGGACTGTCTGAGTGGGGCAGCTTACTTTTCTAAGATAGATTTAAAAAGCGGATATCACCAGATTCGGATACGTGAGGGAGACGAGTGGAAGACAACTTTTAAAACCAATGAAGGCTTATATGAATGGCTGGTCATGCCGTTCGGGTTGAGAAATGCGCCCAGCACCTTCATGAGACTCATGAATGAGATGCTAAAGGAATATATTGGGAAGTTTGTAATTGTTTATTTGGACGACATACTTATTTTTAGTAAGACACGAGAAGAACACTTCCGGCATGTGCGTAAAGTGTTGGAGAAGTTACAGCAGAACAAGTTATTGATCAATCTGAAGAAATGTACGTTTTTACAGAGAGAGTTAATTTATCTGGGATTTGTGATAGCAGAGAACGAATTAAAGATGCATCCGGAGAAAGTGACAGCAATCATAAATTGGCCATCACCAAAGAATTTGTTTGAGGTACGTAGTTTCCACGGATTAGCAAGTTTTTACAGGAAATTTATTAAAAATTTCAGCGGAATTTATGCTCCTATGTTGGAGACCATCAAAAAGGCTAGCCAACCTTTTCGATGGACAGAAGCAGCAGAAAACAGCTTTCAGCTATTGAAAAAGAAAATAACAGAAAGACCGATTCTCAGGCTACCAGATTTTCAAAAATTATTTCAGGTACGTTGTGATGCTAGTGGAACAGCAATCGGGGCTGTACTCAGTCAAGAGGACAGACCGGTGGCATTTTTCAGTGAAAAGTTGAATGAGAGTAGGAAGAAGTACTCCTCGTATGACAAGGAATTCTACGCAGTGGTACAGGCGCTAAGGTACTGGAGGCATTATTTGTTGGGGAACGAGTTCGTGTTGTTCTCAGATAATTATGCATTACAATATGTAATGCAACAACACAAACTTAATCATAAACATGCCAAATGGGTGGAGTACTTACAGAGTTTTAATTTTGTGCTGAAACATATCAGCGGGCAAGCGAATAAGGTAGCCGAGGCATTGAGCAGAAAAGCTTTACTATTGCAGGAAAGCACTGTGCAGGTTTTGGGCTTTGAACATTTATAAGACAGACACAGATTTCAGAGAAGCCTATGAGGCGTGCCAAAACCCTTTGATAAGGGGAAATAGTCCTTGGTTGGACTATAACATACAGGAGAAATTTCTTTTTAAGGGAGGACAATTGTGTATCCCTAGCTGTTCTATGAGGGAGAATATCATTCGTGAAAAACACAGTGGGGGATTGGCTGGTCACTTTGGTATTGACAAGACCTTGGAGCAACTTAGTCACTTTTATTTTTGGCCAAGAATGCGACGAGATGTACAACGTTTTGTGGCTAAGTGTAAGGTGTGTCAACTAGCGAAGGGACATAGCAAGAACACAGGATTATATACGCCATTGCCTATTCTAGGCAGACCTTGGGATTCAGTGAGTTTAGATTTTGTGTTGGGACTGCCAAAAACACAGAAAGGATATGATTCGGTGATGGTAGTGGTAGATCGTTTCTCAAAAATGGCACATTTTGTACCTTGTCGGAAAACTAGTGACGCCACTTACGTGGCCCACTTGTTTTTTAATGAGATTGTCAGATTACATGGGTTACCAACAACCATCCTATCAGACAGAGACGTGAAGTTCACGGGACATTTTTGCCGTACCTTATGGAAAAAGATGAACACCCAATTAAGCTAGAGTTATGCTTATCACCCGCAAACCGACGGGCAGACAGAAGTTGTGAACAGAAGTCTAGGAAATCGGTTACGCAGCTTAGTCGGAGAGAATTCTAGAATGTGGGACCGAGTGCTAGCGCAAGAAGAGTTTGCTTACAACGATTCGCCGAATCGTAGCACGGGTCTCAGTCCCTTCCAGATTCTTTATGGCATGCACCCTCATGGAGTGCATGAGCTTCGGGATCTTGGTTTACAGGAACGACGGAGTGCGGATGGAGAAGATTTTGCAAATGCAATGAGGGATTTACACGAACAGGTGAAGGCAAAATAACAGGACAGCAGCTCGAAGTATAAGGAACATGCAGATTTGAGGAAAGAGAAGTTCATTTTGAGGTAGGGGAGGAAGTTTGGTACACTGCGTAAGGAGCGTTCCTAAAGGTACGTACAATAAACTGAAGTACAAGAGAAGGCCTTGTAAGATCTTGCAAAAAGTTTCACGAATGCCTACAAATACAATACACCTGAGTAGGCATATCACCTATCTTCAATGTGGCAGATTTGTTTCCGTATACAGGCGATCTTTTGGAAGAAAAGAAGGATGAACCCGGACAATCCACGCGGAACACCCAGGAAGACAGAGAAAGTTGGAAAAGACAAATGCCTTATGTCCAACCTCCTGAGATCGAAGGCATCCTCGAAACTCAGGTAGTTAGGCGTACTCGGCGGAAAAATTATTTTCAGTACCTGATCAAGTGGAAGAACCGTCTGATTGAGGACAACTCATGGCTTGACGCCAGGCAGATTGAACGAACAGGGACATCAGTAGAGGAGCTCATGAACCGGAGTCATGATCTTTTCTCACCCCGGGAGCCTGATGTAGGAGCATCCAGCTCACTGTGACGAGGCAGAAAGGACTCCAACCAGGTCCACAAGCGAGAGTCTATTGAATTGTCAAATTCTATTGAGAATAATTTTTCTTTTATTTTATTTTACAAATCAGAAAAAGCTAGGTGTCTTTTTATTTTTCAATTTAGGATTACTGAAGTTCAGTTGTTAATTAAAAGGTAGTTTAAAGTAATTAGAAAAATAACCATCAACTATTCCTACAAGTCTTGGAATGCCAGATGACTGTAGTGATGAAAAGAAATAGAAGTTATGTAACTATTTTTTGTAACAGTTAAACCAACTGCTAGCATCAACTGCAAACAGAGGGCTATAAAGCCAAAAGACATGTAACAGAGAAGGGTTCAGTTCAGAAGAGAAGAAGTTGAGTAAATTCATTAATAGAAACTATCAAGCATTCAAAACCAGAGAAGTACTGTCCATTGAAATTGCCTACATAATTATTTGTTGATTTTCATTCCTATTTTCATCACTTAATAGACCACTGTATCATTATAAATTAGTATACTGTCATGGCTACTGTACAAACGTAATTTACAATCAAATTTAAGTCAAGCAGATAGAATCTTAAACAAATTCCGAGTCATAAGACAACCAGTCACGCGCACATTCGAGCGCACAGCAACATAACTAAGGACAAGCGAATACGTTCAACGCACAACAACGTAAACGAAAGACAAGCAAATAAGTTCGAATGCCCAACAACGTAACCGAAAGACAAGCGAAGGTGCCACAGGTAACAATTACCTTACATCTTTTTTTCATCAAAACAAATTTCATTCAAATTGTCCAGAATAGCAATTTACAACAAGAGTCGGTAGGGCCGAGTTCCCTTACATAGACAGAGACCAGCATAGTCACGACGAATGTAAATACAATAAAAAATTACAACAACCTAGGTCAAACACAAAACCCTGAGTTAGGGTTTGTAACAGACTAGCAACAGGGTCACGCTGGAGCCCATATTTTTATACATAAAATCGAACTAGAACGACAATGGAAAACAAAGAACCATACAGTGACCAGACACTAGACTAGCGGACGGGCCATCCTCCAAGCAGAGACCATCATTCACAAAACAGAACAAGTTTCAGGCCTACCTAGAATATACGCAACTGAATACCATCGAGTACACGGGAATACGCCGTCCAGGTCGCCTGTGAGGACCTGCAAGGAACCAGGAACAAATTAGTGTGAGCTACAGAGGAAATACAGAGGGACGAAACCCTATAGAAGCAACATAAAACTAATAACCAAAACCCTTACCTGGAGGACGCGAGGAGAAGCCATATTTGGAACAGAGGACGCCACAGAGCGACTGAAGAGAAAAGGAGCAATTTGGGTTAGACCCAGAACGAGGAGCAGATGAAATTGAAGCATGGAACAATAATTTACCTGTGTTAAAACTGAAGGCGGCTCCCGAATAACCCTGTGCTTGCAGCCACAGTCAAGGCAGCGTCATAAGAAGGCGAAAGAACCCAGAAAATTACCAGCAATCAGGCTTGGAACTAAAAACCAGAGAACCAGTAGTATACATAGAGACCGAACAATGAAAGCCACATGACAGAGAACAGGAAGATTGAATTCGAGCCACAGTCGACTTACGACCAACCGCAGTCACAGTGATAACCACAAGCAAGCCAAACAACAATTATTCTACCGAAGACATAGCCAACAGAGTAACAGTGTAACTTACCGAGGATTGAGCACAAAATCAGACAAGAAACCTCCATAGCCAAACAGCATTGTTTTCGAACAGGCGAACAGGATAACCAAACACGCAGCGAAGGTATCAACCAACGCCCAAAACCAGTTCAAGTACAGTACATTGCCCACGAATTTCATTACAGAGCCGAAGGAACCATAGCACAGCGCACCCATCGTTTTCCCAATTCAGAGCTCACAAACCCTCAGAACAAACAGAACAATAACCAAAGAAGAATCGGGAAGACGCGTTAACGTTAGGGTTGAGTAGTATACCGAGGTAGGGTACTGCCACATTAACACTGCATTTAATATCTAGGTACCCCAATCTACAGAACCGCGGGAGAATGACATCTAACCGCCACGTCAACAATCCAACGCATAACATAAAGCGCAAAAGCACTGCCAAGTGGGCTGGGTCCCATCAGTGAGGCATACTAATAAGGAGTAGTTACATTTTCAACCTCCTTTATATAATAAAAAAATGTAAATATCTTTATTTAAATGTGTTTTTGAGTTAATCAAATGTCTTGTTTCACTATCAAAGACATTGGTCTTAATCTTAGCAACATTTGTTTTGTTTTCTGAATCTGTAATGCTAAATAAATAGTTTTGATTAACCAAATTAATATTGAATGCTTTATCTTCCTTTAATACTTAGTTCATTGTCATTTTGAGTCTTCTCTTTAAACTTCATAGGCATGCAAGGTTTGAAATTATCAATGTTGTTAAATTGTTTGTCTTCTTTACACCTCAATCGCTAAGTTGGACCATAAAATCTATAGCACAATTTCTTTTGAGCTCACGTTGACAATTGTTCATATTAAAAGCAATAACATAATAGTTATCCTTGGTCAATGTTAATGCAATATTCTTGTATTCTAGATATTTAATCATACCTTTAGGCTCCACAAAAAAATGTTTCACATTAACCAAGAGATTGAGCTAAGGAGCATTATATCTTATTTTTAAAGTATATATGTGTTCATCAACGATGGCACCAATTTTATTCTAAGCCTTACAAAAGAGATTGTGGACCTAGACTTCACAACCAAATAGATTGAGCTAAGGAGCATTCTATCTTATTTTAAAAGTATATTTATGTTCATCAATGATGGCACCAATTTTATTTTAAGCCTTACAAAAGATATTGCAGGTCTAGACTTCACAACCAAATAGGAGCTAAGGAGCATTATATCTTATTTTAAAAGTATATTTGTTTATCAATGATGGCACAAATTTTATTCTAAGCCTTACAAAAGATATTGTTGGCCTAAACGTCACAACCATATAGACTAATTATCATATCACTATTAATAATGAGTTCACATCTTTATTATTATTATTAATAATCTCATACTTTTAACTAAATTATTGAGGAACTTTTACTTATTAAGATTATCAATAATTCTGCCAAGAAAAACAATATCATCTACACATAGTACACAAATAACCATGAGTTCCCCATGCTAATACCAATGCACCACCTCCTCCTCTAAACATGTTTAATTTGGTAAATTTAGAAGTCAAATGAGTGAGATAAAGGAGACGTCCTTATTTAACACCAATATTATAGTCCATGTTCATTGACTATTTCTTATTATAATTCTTCTTAACAATAACTTTTTCGAAAAACATGTCGTAGTTTGATAAAAAGAGGAATGTCATCGTCTAATTATTCTATGTTTTAGAGATTTTCCGAGCATATTTTTTGGCGAAATTTGACCAGAATCTTATAGGAATTTGTTGGAGTCACCACTTTAATCTTTGAACTCTACATAATATGAGTGCATCACTAGTTTTTCAGGGCACTCAATCCATC
Source organism: Pinus taeda (assembly GCA_000404065.3). Classification (NCBI taxonomy): domain Eukaryota; kingdom Viridiplantae; phylum Streptophyta; class Pinopsida; order Pinales; family Pinaceae; genus Pinus; species Pinus taeda. The sequence continues at coordinate 275,691 of APFE030022923.1, forward strand.
CATAATTTTAAATAACAAAAAAGCATGATCTAACTAAAAAGTATTCACCAATTTCCTACCAAAAACACCAAAACTTAAAATAGTTAAACAACACCAAAAAGAATAACCATTTATTTTAATATTTTCTTAACTTAATTTAAGCTTCCTAAAATCAACAAAACAACAAATTAAAGCATTGTTTTTTATATATAATTATCTACTATAACTATAAAAATGATAAAACAATTATTAATAATATTTTGATCCCTAAATCAATTTACCTTTTCCTTTAATTTTTGTTATATTATTTAAAAATATAATAATAAGAATCTGATTCTTAAAATAAAGTAATTTTTATTATTATTATCATTTTTAATTAATTAATTTATTCAATTAAAATTTAATTAAAAAAAAAAAAATCTTAAAAACTTCATTATAATAATTCGATTATTTTTTAAATCTTCTTTTATTTAATTAAAACAATTAAACTTTCCATCCCATTTATAAAAACCTTGCTATCAATTTGATAATTTAAAATGCATTTAAATTATAATCAGAAGTATAGTAATATGAACATATAAAAATCTTTTGTGGGCTAACGATGTCATTCATCACTACACATATATTAGTCGAACTTTTTCTTTTCTTTCCAATGAGTGGTTTTATATTTTAAAAATTTAGTGGTATGTACGTGAACATTTTTTAAACCAATGGGTAAAGGATAAAAATCTTTTTAAAACATTATGAAACAAAAATGGAATAAGAGTATTGAAAATGTAATGGAATAGGAGTATATGGAAAACGTAATATTTTCATTCAAAGTATAAAGATTATTTTTCCACATTTATATAAAAATTACTTTGGTCTCGAAAGATGTTTAATAGTAGTGGCTTTTTGTTTTAGGCGTAAAAAGAGTAGTCTAATGAGGTGGAGGAATTGTTGGACGGTTAAAAGTGGCCTGGCAAAAAAATTCAAAAAATATTGTAGAGGCATTGTTTGCATAGTGTTTTTGATGATGGAAATGGATTCAGTACCATCAAAAACGTCTAAAACACTTAAAATTTAACAATTTAACAATTATAACGGGAATTTACAAAAATCCTAGCGAGATTTTCTCTAAATATAACCAGAATTTCCATAACTTTCGAGACAACTCTTCCGACTCGTTAGACTAAACAAACGTAAACTGGACTAAAGTTTTTACGTTTAATCATTTGATTATTATACCACTAATATATATATTATATATGGTATATTCCATTTAGTTTAGCGTAAAATATCATCACATTATAACATTTGGCTTAGAGTTTTTACTTTTGAATCATTTAATTATTATACCCACTGAGATATATATTCTATATGGTATATTCCATTTAGTTTATTATTGAGTGTATATTAATATGTTATTATCATATTTTTTTATATTTTTTAATGTGCTGTATTAGGTATTCAATCTTTTTAAAAAATATTTTATTATATTTATCTCTATTGTTAAAATGTCGAATTGTTTTTAAGATTCATGACTATTTTTTTGGGTTGGAGAAGTTTTTAATGATGGAGGTTTTAAATATTAATTGCATATTATTATTTTTGCAATGGCCACTTTACAATATTGGGATTTGGTGAGGTAATTTGAGTGTGGGTTTGACATAATTAATAATAAAAAACAAAATAGTATAATAGCAATAAGAGGTTATTATTATATAGAACTAAAGATAATTATACATTAGATATCAAAAATATATTGAATGTTATATTTGATACATAATAATATGATCTATGTAAATATTGAGAGTCTTTTTTTATGAAAGAAAGATTTTTTAGGATTATATTCAGAAGGATTATAGTATTCCAAAAACTATATAATAATATTGAATTTGATGTTATGTGGAGGTGCTTCGGGTTTCAAGAATAAGGGAGTATTTGTCTTTTATTAGTGTGAAATTTTTTGGAAGGTGTAAAAAAACACTTCACTTAAGTCACTAGGTGATAAGTGACCCAAACAACAATTTGATGGCTACTAGCAATTCAGATATGCATCAAAAGTGGAAAACCTGCAATAAAAGTATAGATGATCCAAAATAGAAAGCAACAATAGAAAATATCCTATGTAATAACCCAAATGGAAAGACTTTAATTGAATAAACCTTTTATTAAAAACACCATGTGAAAGAGATTTATAAATGGGTTTGTCAATCCCCCTCTATGGGATGGGTCATTTGATGTACTTGACGCTTCAAAAAATGATCTTCTCTCTCAATGTGTGAAAAACCCAGAGAAAATGTGGAGAACTCGAATGGGAGCTCAAAAGAAAAAAATGATAATGGTGACGATGATTATGATCATGATGAAGAATGAATGAAAAACCCTCATATTTATAACAAATTATTTAGTTAATCTAAAAAATGGAGAATATTAAAATAATATTAATGAAATCGAGATCTAACCGCTTGGAATACTTTATTATATTTATTGAAGAGGGAAAAGATATTTAAAATGGTTAAATATATTTGATAGGTTTGGTTTAGAAAATAAAGAAAGGACACCCGAAAAGACCTCTGCTTCGAGCGCGCAGCAACCCCTAGTGCGATCTGAGTACTCCCTCCATCGCCATGTCCCCGGGAGGGGACCCTAATGCCCTTCCTCCTTCGCCTCCTCCACCATAGATCCTTGCATTTAGGAAGTTAATCGATGATAGTAGTAAATGCCCAACAAGGGAAACTCAGTGCAAGTTTATAAAGAAACTTGACAGCATCCCCACAGTGGCCCTGCCCATTGAAGATTCTTGTAGATCTGCTTTGAACTTAGCTGAAATAGGGCTCATCGGTCAATTTACAGGCCTATGGCCTTCCCCCAAGGTTATTGAGGCATGGGTAAAGAGGAACTGGCGACCACTAGTAAAGGAAGGCATCAGAAGTTTCCTGGTTGGTAAGGGCTTTTTTGTCTTTGTTTTTTATTCAGTAGAAGACAGAAATCTCATCTTTAGGAATGGACCATATTTCATGGGACCTCAAGGTCTGTATCTAAACTCATGGTCACCAGATTTCAATCCGACACAAGATGTGGCGTCAGCAGTTCTAGTGTGGGTGCACCTCCCTCATCTTCCACTGCACTGCTGGAACCCGAAGTCACTAGAAACGATTGGTAACACCCTAGAAAAATACATAGACATAGCAGAGAGAAGGGATAAGTATTCATGTGCAAGAATATGCATCGAAGTCGACTTGGAAATAGGGTTACCTGAAGCCATAAAGTTAACAATAGTAGGCTGGTCTTATATCCAAGAGTTAGACTACGAGCAGCTACCATTCAAATGCAGAAATTGCCATGAATATGGGCATTTCGCAAGATACTGCAAAAAAAAAGGAGGAGGAAGATCTAGAGAAGTCGAAAAGAGAAAAATGGATCCAGGTGCAGAAAGCAATCCATGCCAAGGTGAGTAACAGGAATAAAGGGAAAGAGGTACCGATGGAGTATGGAACTCCCTTAACAGGAATGGTTCAAATGGAAGGAAGAGGAGAATAGCCAAAGTCAACAGCCTCAATAAACCCATTCGAAACCCTCAGCACTTCAATCGAAATTCCAGAAACAAAGATAGAGGAGATTGAGCGCCAAGTTCCTTCACTCAAAGCAGAAAAGAAGAACATAGAAGTAACCCAACTTGACTCCCTAGTAGGAACCTCCTCCTCACCTGCATATGCAGAAATGACAAGGAAAAAAACCCCAAAAACCTCTGGGTCATCGGAAGACGAGACATTCGAGAGACCCTCTAAAAGAGTTGGAAGGAAAACTCATAAGGAAGTCAGGGAAGAAGAGGTGGAGAGGCAAAAAATGCAAGGCAGTCAATCCACCATTGAAATGTCTATCAAGAGAAACAACAGAACAAGGCCCTCTAAGGGGGGATCAACTCACTCCAATCTCGTTAAATAATGAAACTAGTCTCTTGGAATTGCAGAGGCTTGGGGAACCCTTCGAAAGCTGAAGCAGTCAAAGATCTTCTGAAAATAGAAACTCCTAAGATCCTCATGCTCCAAGAGACTAAGATTAAAGGAGAAACCCTTCTTGAGATCAACAAAATAAAATGGGGGAAAAAATCAGGAAAGGCCATTATTGCAAGAGGTTCCTCTGGTGGCCTAGCAACATTATGGTCAGAGGACAAGTATCAACTAGAAAGTTCCTTTGAGACCCAACATTGGATATTCACCGAACTTCGGCACCTCTCTGGGAAGCTCTCCATCTCTCTCTTCAACCTTTATGTTCCAGTCCACCTTACAGAGAAGAATGATGGTAGACCTTGTCTGATTTCTTAGACATTTACTCCCCTCATAATATAATAGTGGCTGGAGATCTCAACCTCATCATTGATCCAAAAGAAAAGAGAGGTGGCAATAGTGGCAGGGACCAAATGCTTCCATTAGTAGAGGAGCTAATACTTCATTGGGATCTTCTTGACTTCAAACCGAAGAAAGGTCTTTACACCTGGACAAACAATAGAGCTGGGGCAAAACACATCTTTGCTCGCCTAGATTGTTTCCTAGCACAAAGCTCTTTGTTTCTAGGAAAAAGACTGATCTCCTCAAAAATTCTCCCAAAGTTGGCCTCAGATCACAAACCTATTCTCTTACAGCTGGAAGAGGAAGAAAATTTGGGCCCTATCCCCTTTAGATTCAACCCGCTTTGGTCAGGGAAAGAAGGGTTCATGGAAATTATTCTAGAAGCATGGTCCATACCCGTGACAAGATCTCCCAGCTTCGTGTGGGAGCGTAAACTAAAAATAACCAAGAGAGCTCTGAAAAAATGGATTAAAGAACCGTCAAATTCTCCTACTAGCAACAGAAGGGAGACAGTTTAGTTTTTATCAAATCAGCAAATGGATTTGGAAAGTAAGGAGATCTCTGCTTCAGATTTAGAAAAAGAACAAGCTGCCCAAATCAAATCATTTCACGCTTTCTGTGATGAAGAAGAGACTTGGAGGCTTAAGTCTCGTAGTCTGTGGCTTAAAGCTAGAGACCGAAATACCTCTTTCTTCCATGGGCAATATAGAGCTCGGCTATCTCGAAATCAGATCTCTGAAATCACTTGCTCAGATGGGATTGTGCTCAAAGGTCAACAACAACTAAAAAAGGTATTAGAATATCATGTCCAGAATCTGTATAAAGAGGATGGGAATGGGAGTGAAGAAGTCATCTCGAAATTTCTCTCCCACATTCCATCTTTGGTAAGAAAGGAGGACAACACTATTCTTACGAAACCTTTCTCCGAGGAAGAAAACTATAAAGTAATATGGTCCATGGAACCAGACAAGGCACCAGGACCTGACGGCTTCTCAATTCATTTTTATAGAATCTATTGGGAAATAATAAAAACTGATCTTTTGAGGATGATTAAATCTTTTCATCAAAAATCTAAAGTGGGAGGCGGTACTAACTCTACCTTCCTTGCATTAATACAAAAAGAAGTGAATTTGAGCACTTTTGACACGTTTAGGCCAATCTCGCTCTGCAATGCATCAAACAAAATACTGACAAAATTGCTGGTAAATAGAATCAAGCCATTGCTTGGGAAACTCATCTCTCCCACCCAAGGAGGCTTTGTCAAAGGGAGACACATACTAGACAATGTAATATAGGTGCAAGAAGTCATACACTCTAGTTACCTTCGGCAGGAGAAAGGTATGCTCATAAAGCTCGACATGGCAAACGCATTTGACCGGGTAAATCTTTCTTTCCTGTACAAAGTCCTCCTTTCCTTTGGTTTCATCTCTAACTTTGTTAATTTGATTAAAGCTTGTACTGAAAAGCCATGGATAGCACCTTTAGTTAATGGCAGGCCAACAAACTATTTTCAAGCCTCGAGGGGAATGAGGCAAGGTTGCCCCCTCTCCCTTTCTTGTACATACTGATGGCAGACTCATTAAGTAGAAAATTGACAGCTGAAAAGAAAGCAAGGACAACTCCAAGAGTCATGTTGACGAAAGGGCTACAGCCTCTCAACCATGCATTATTCGCAGATGATTCTCTTCTTCTGGGCGGAGCCTCCATCAAGATAGCGAAAGTTTACAGTGGAATCCTTCAAAAATACTACTGCATATTAGGAGTTCTTATAAATAAAAGGAAAAGTGCAATATACGGGTGGAATGTGGATCAACAAGCAATTCAGAGAATAGCCTACTCCTTAGGCTTTTTGGGATATGCTTCTTGGGATAAAATCAAATATCTCGGGTTACCAATAACCCTGGGCTCTAACAAATTATCGTTGTGGAAAGAGGTAATAAGCAAAATTAAGTCCAAGATTACAGCTTGGGGAGGGCAATGGCTCACTAATGCTGGCAAACTCATCTTTATAAAATTTGTTTTGTCCTCCCTACCAATTTATCAGGCCTCCTTTCTGCTAGCTCCAAAGAAGATCACTAAACAGATCTCCAGAATGATCAGGGATTTTCTGTGGAGAGGAGGAAGAGGAAATCAAAGAAAATTCCATTTAGTGAATTGGGATACAGTTAAACGTCCCATTTATGAAGGAGGCCTGCAAATAAGAGACCCGGGCCTTGCCAATCTGGCTCTTGGAGGCAAAATACTCTGGACCCTCTTCTCAAACAGCAAACACCCTGTCAGTCAAGCCATAAAAAAAAATATCTAAAAGGCTCAACGCTAAAAAACATTCAGATAGATAGCAGCATCAAAGGGACGTCGATATGGCACCTCTACCATCAGGGCCTCGAGTTCTTTCAAAATCACTTGTATCACATCCCAGGCAATGAAAAAAACACGATGCTATGGTAAGACAACATGATGGGACAGTCGCCTCTGAGCAAAAATGAAGCAATCAAAGAAATCAGGAACTTCCTCATGCAGCAAGGAATCCTCACCTTGGCAGATATTTCAACTGGGGATGACTCCGGAAAATGGAGAAATTGGGAAATTCCATGAATTCCTGAACAACTGCACAGTCAAAAGACTCTCCTGGAAGAAGCACTAACGGGCCTGGCACCGGTTCACATGCATTCGACAGATAAATGGGGATGGAGAAAGACTGGAATTTACAAGGTAAGGCATGGATTTGCCTCTCTTCAAGCACAACAAGCTTCAAGCCACGCTATATTAGTGTGGAAACAGATTTGGGATCCTCTTGGGATTCCCAAAATAAACTTCTTCACTTGGGTATTAATGCATGGGAAAGTGCTAACTGGAGACAATTTGAGTAAAAGAGGCATTCACGGGCCATATTGGTGTTCTCTCCGTTACAAAGCTCAGGAAACCATGGAACATGTGTTCATGGATTGCACTTTTGCTTAAGAAGTCTAGGACTGCATCCTCTAAGGTCTCAATGTCTCTGCCCCATCGCAAGTCAAAATAGCTAACCTTTTCAGCACCTGGAGAATGTGATATCCTCACAAGACCCAAAGAAAGACATCATGGAGCAGAATTTGGAAAGCAGTTCCTAAATACGTTTGTTGGAAAATATGGCTCGCCAGAAACGATAAGATCTTCAACAGCATTTCGAATTCCCCATTGAAGGTTGCAGCAAAAGCAAAAGCACTACTCCTCGACATTGTGGCCAATCACCCCCATTAAAAATGATAACACGCTTCTCCCTGAAGAAAATAAATGGATGGGAACATATATTTTCGAGACAGGATAAAGAACACCACTTGCCCCAGTAAAACTCTTGTATGGAGATTACGAGAAACAAACTCATATTTTCAAGATTGGTGGAGGAAATAGGGTAAAACAACAATCTTTTTTTATGTTGCCTCCAAAGGCAAGCCAAGGATAGCAGGAGCAGGCAGAGTGATCTACTCCTCGAAGGGAATCTGAGAAGATAGTTTCAGCTGGGGCCTTGGACAGAGAACCAACAACCAGGCAGAAATCCTTGGGCTGGTAAAAGCCTGTCAGATAGCACGTCAAAAAGGCAATAAGGAAATACAAGTATTCGGGGACTCATAAATTTTGATAAAGATATTAAACTCGGAGGGCCACTTCAGCAATCCAGCGCTCACCAAGACACTTCAAAGGCTGAGATACATGCTCCAAGATTTCTCCTCCTACCTTATTTTCCATATTCTACATGGCTCAAATAAGGAAGCAGACACAAAAGCAAACCAGGCATGCCTCCTGCCACAAGGAGCTTTCAGCGAGAATGATGAAGAATCTACATGGATCCCGATCCCGTAATCTAGAGTAAATCTACACCTATGTAAGGAAAGGATAGTTGTAACTAAAAGTATTCCTGAATATTGTAATGATGGTTGTTTTTGGCCTCGGCCCAACCGAGATTAAATAATTAATATAACCATTATAGTTTAAAAAAAATGGTTAAATATCTTTATTTAAATATTCCTAAGGGATTTAGTCAAATAATAATTATTTAAATAATGATTTAATAATTATTCCTAGAGAAAATTAAATAAATAATGATTTATCTAATTATTCTCATGGGTTTTTTAATTTAAATCATAACATAATTTAATAAAAGTGGTTTACTAAATTATTTTCCACAGTGAAAGTGATTTTACAATGGTAAAATTAAATCTACATGGTGTATTTCGATCCACCTAGATAGAAATGGATAGGTATTCATTTTTTGGTAATAACATCTCCTACAAGGAAGCGACACATGGGGCTAGAAACCCCAACAAATCTGCTTCTTTCAAGGATGAAGTGCAAGGAAAGTCAAACAACCCAACAAAACAACTTCAATTCAACCCTAGACTATAGAACAAATGAAATAAGCACCAACCATGGAGGTGAATCATCATGAGGTAACCTCACTTTTTTTTGCTCTACAATCCAAGGCTATTATTTGTAGGTTCAATGGCTTTTGGCCTAGATCAGATGCTCTACATCAGTGGCTCTTTTCTTCCTGGATCCCAAATTGTGACATCTATTTATGTTCCAAAGGCTTTTTTATTGTTCAATTTGACACAAAAAGATTTGGAGACATTATGAATGATGGACCCTTGTTTTGGGGTAGAGATGAGCTCTTCATCTCCCCATGGTTCCCAGAGTTTGATGCCACAAACATGGTGGCTCAACAATGTCGATGTGGGTGAGGCTACCAAATATCCCCCTCCAATTTTGGCACCATAAATTCCTAGAGGGGATCATAGACACTCTGGGAATATACAAAAAGATGGATCTTGAAAGATCAGAAAAAGGTATTTTCTCCTTCGCCAAAATATGTGTAGAGAGATACCTCAACAAAGGTCTACCTAATCACATTCAAATGAAACACAAAAATGTACAGTGGACCCAAGTATTAGACTATGAGAATACAACACTCAGATGTCAAACATGCTGCCAAAATGGACATCTACAGAACTCATGTCCACAGGCAAAAAAGATCCCAAAGAAGAAAGGGGCAAGTACATAAATCAAAAGGATGACAAACCACAAACCCCCACTTTTGAGAAGAAGAAGAAGAAGAGGAAACTATGGATGTCAACCCAAGTCAAGCAGAAGTGTTTGCACAAACTCATAATGGAGTCATTTCCCATGAGCATAATGACATTGAAATACAATAAATCCAAGGGTTAAGTCAAAATAAATATGAGCCTCTTTCAAACAAGGGAATGAGGAGGGTTCAAAAAGAGCCATTGTCTCATAAAGCTCCTATGACTTCAAAAAATGAATTGGCACTTGTCCCAGTTGATCCCAACCTAGGGGTTGGCAAAATGTCAAGAAAAAAAAAGGCAAAAAGGAGAAAAGTGATTTTTATCACTCTTAACTTCATTTTTTCTAAGGATGATTATTGCCTTCCCTTCTTTGTGCTTGTAAGTCGCGAGGCTTATATTTTCAAATGATTTTAACATATAGAAAATGTAAGTTTGTTACTTGTTTCCAGTTCAATAAAATTATTGTTTGTTTCCTTGGAAAAAATAATAACACGATCTATAAGCACGCCTTACATATTCAATTGGGTCTTTGGCCTTGACTACTTTTTCTCTCTTTAATACTTCTATATCATACTTTGTGACCTCAAATCACTGCCTATTTTCCTTTTCAGTGACAAATTAACTTTTCAAATAACACTCCGATAATGGAACTTCGAACATTTTCCTAGAACCATTATAATAATTCACACACAATAATTCAAAACACATACACTGGAAACCAAGGTGAAAATATTTACATATTAAAGGTGGTACACTTACTAGTATATTCTTTGTACATTGCTTCAATAGTTTCTTCCTTGTCCTCCTAAACGTCTTGGCATCAAATTCCTTTATAGGTGAGTTTATAACAATGAGAGTAGCATCACACCTAACTTTTGTCTACCTCAACTTCAATTTTCTGCAAACATCTACTTGTATTGCACAAGTTAATCGCGTATCCAATGTGGTTGATGAGTCCCAAATCATTGAATTCCCATCTCCATTACTTACAACACTTGGTCCTACAACTTCAAACTATTGAAAAACTTAGGCTTGAATACATAACAATAATTAAACTACAACAAAGCAAATTTTCATGTTTACTTTGTAAAAAAAGTACTAATAAGGCTTGAGAACATATTTGTTCATCCTTGTGAACTAATAGGGAACTAAAATAACAAAACCCAATAATGCATTATATGTCACATATTTTAGATTAAATAACTATGATGATGCCACAAGCTTGAAAATGGTATATTTAAAGTAGAATGCCATCTTCATCATGTAGAGGGGCACAAGATCAATCCATCTTTACTTCCTCCTTTTTCATTCATGTACTTGCTTACTCTAAAAAAGCAATGGCACATGGGATAGAATGATGAATGAAGTCCCCAGTGCAATAGGCCCATAATGTTGATGCAACACCTACACTACCTTATAAAGTTTGTTACGGGGATATAATATTTCACATGTTATTTGTGCAAATCAAATCAAATCAATTTTATGTTAAAAAGGTCACACAAGTAATTTCCAACAAATTACGACTTTCAAACTTTCACTACACAAGTGCCACTGCTATGTGAACTTGTTTGGAGAGGTGATGTTGACCCCTCAAGAGTTTCATGATACCTTTCAGTGCTTCTCATCCTCATGCATCATTATGTCTTTAGCAATGTTCATGGTTAAAATTTAAATAGTGTTTACATTATTATAGAATCCTTAAGCACTGTGTAATAAAGTAATCCACTTTGTTGTGATACTTTTATGTGCAAAGAGATCCCTTCACCACAGGCTATATGCTTTGATCTTTTGAACACATTAATGAAACATAACTCATAAAATTAATCTAATTTATGAAATGCATTGAAATGAGTGTGAATAGTAAACATGTGAAATTAACAACAAAATTACTTATACTTGCCTCTTAATAACAATTGTATGTAAGAAAGAAAAAACGATTATGGAGCCACCTTATTACCTCCTTAATCATGGCATATCATTGTGAAGGTTTATGCATATGTAGTAAGGCTTGTAAGTGTGGTTGTTACCTTGGATGGAGCCACAATTTTAAGTATCCCTTGTCTTCATTGGTCACCATTGGATTGTCTCATTCCTAAATTCTTTATTCGATATGGAATTTATTTTACCCAAGCTCACATTGTAATGGAATTTATTTTACCCAAGTCAGTGAACCAACATGAATCATAGTAACATTGAACTTGGTTGTCTTCACTAACTAACATGTGATGTCGCAATCCCTAGTTTGTGGAAGGAAAATTCAAGGCACATTCATGTGTGAAACCATGGTCATTCTTGATGAAGATGAGTTGATTGGAAAAGTCATTTATAATAGTCAAATTTACATTTCTATAAATGAGACCCAACCATTTCTATATAAACAATAATAAAGTTGAAATTGATCATACTAAATTTACAATGTCTTGACCTATTTTTACTTTGAAGGAATAAAATTCATATAGAAGTTGTAAATTAACAAGGGCTACATGGTAACTAGTCCCTGCCATTTAATTTAAGGTTTTTTTTGTGTGTGGATGAGATATGTATTTAAAAATATGTTATTTAAAAAAAAAAACCTATTTTGGAGCATATCATATCATGTACAACTTTGGCTTTGTATTTTATGGATTTAAATATTTGTTTCTCAATTTTTGTTGTATATGCTCAAGTTAAATATAAAAATTTTACTTAATTTTCCTCTCTTATTAAATCTTCAACCATTTATAAAGTTTATGTTATTTATGGTTTTTCCCTAGAAAAAATTCATAACATGTATTTAGTTGTTTGTAAGATTAGAACGAATTCTCATGAGCTCCATAGTGAAACAAGTCGTTGGGCAGTTCCTAAAACACCATGGATGGAAATGATCTGCCATATATGTGAGAATAGGAACATCGAGGATGAAAACCACTTTCTCTTAGAGTGCCCCACGTACAACCACATTAGATCTCAGTTTCACAATCTTTGTTACAATACTGACCTTCCTAGCCTTTTACAATGTCAAAATTATAGTGAGTTCGGGAGGCTTCTCTCCAAGCTTTTTAAGCATAGGAATAAAATCTTAAATCAAAATAAATAATTTGTTTCTTTAGGTCCGATAGACTAATGTTTGGTCTCAACAGACGTTAACTATCATCATCATCAAATATTAACTCTATTAAAATAGAATATAACTTACATTGTATATAAAATATATAATATAGAAAGTAAGTAAGAACAAACAAAAATAGTTAAACAAAATCATTAAATATAACTAAATTAAAATAAAAATAATATTTTAAACATGATTTATTCAATGTAATATATTTTAATTTTAGTTTTATTATGATATTCATTTATTTATTTTATTACATAATATTTTAATTTTCACTATTATTAAAATATTAAATCAATTTAAATATTTTTTTTATTAAATACATGAAACTTTGCCTAAATGAATCCAAGATCTCATCTTATTTAAGAACTTATATGTTACTAACAAAATTACAACTAATAGCTAAACAAACGAATAATTACAAGTGAGGTTTTCTAATTACAATTAATTAATAGCAAGAAATGTGTTGACCATCTCAAATTATGGATTTTCACACGAGAAAACGGTTACGGTTTCATAGGACCATTACAAACTGATAATGATGATGATGATGATGATGGTTAACGTCCGCTGAGACCAAATAATGATCTATCGGACCTAAAGACAAATTATTTATTTTGATTTAAGATTTTATTCCTATGCTCAAAAAGCTTGGAGAGAAGCCTCCCGAGTTCACTATAATTTTGGCATTGTAAAAGGCTAGGAAGGTCAGTATTGTAACAAGGTTGTGAAATTGAGATCGAATGTGGTTGTATGTAGGGCACTCTAAGAGGAAGTGGTTTTCATCCTCGATGCTCCTATTCTCACAAATATGGAAGATCCTTTCCATCCATGGCATTTTAGGAACTACCCAACGACCAGTTTCACTATGGAGCTCGTGAGAATTCGTTCTAATCTTTGCTATATTAATTTTCTTTTTAGAGCTATTTAGAATAGAGAGATACTTTTGATCTTCAAGGGTGGGGTTGATGACCTTCTTATAATAACTTAATTTTCTTTTAGACGCTAAATCTTTCTCACACCACAAGTTTTCTTGGAACTTAGAAGTAATAATATCTTTAATGTTATTTATGTTTTGCAAAGCATCATTCTCATTGATCTCCCAATAGTTTAACCAGGCCCTTGTGTCCTTATGCCATCCTCGGTTAAGCCTTAGGTGATTTTGGCTGGAATTTAAAGCTAGCTTAGGAAGTCTATGGTTGTCTATGTTATTGAGCTTGTGCTTGTACATCAGAAAGCTGAGCATAGCCAAGCTCTCAATAGAAGAAAGACCTGCTTATATAAGGAGAATAGGATAGGGTGTATTACTTTTAATTTTCAGGTTATAAGTTATAAAACGCTTATGGATTTTCTCAATCCTCCTCCATGATTCTCTAGAGATGCTACAATACCATGGGTCAATACCATGGTTTATCAATACAAGGTGCCCAAAAAGAAAATTAAATTTAATTAATAAACACATAGGAACTTAGTACTTATGATAAACTTACAATATAAGAAGATTTTACCTATGGATATTCAAGCCCACTTAACTACCATAGATATTATTAACTTGTAAATAGGCTTTGTTTCAATCACATTGCTTAACAAGACTAGATGCCTAAAAACTATAACACATTTCACAATCAAAATAATTTAATTCTATAACAAATTTTTAATTAAATCTAAAAGAAAAATTAACCCACACTTAATTATCATAGATATTATTAACTTGTAAATTATCTCCCTTAAAATAGCATTGATTATCAAGACTAATGCCCAAAAACCATAACACATTTCACAATCAAAATAATTTAATTTTATACCAATTTTTTCGTTAAATCTAAAGGTAGAAAGGTTATAATTAATTTTCAGATATATTTAAACCCTCATCACCATTATTAAAATATTTAGTATATTTGAGAGAGATAGAAGGAAAGATGGAGGGAGAGAGAGATGGAGTTAAGGCGGAGAGAGAGGGAGAAGAAAAAAGGCATAGAGAGATAGAGATGGAGAGAGGATAGTAGATATTGGAGAGAGATATAAGGAAAGAGGGAGGGAGGGAGAGATGGACTTAAGAGTGGAGAGAGGGACGAAACAAAGCCATAGAGAGATAGAGGTGGATAGAGGAGTGACAAGAGAGAGGTGGGGAGAGAGAGAGTGACAAGGGACATACAAAGAGAGAGTGAGGGACAGATAGAGAGAGAATAGAGGCAAAGAGAAGTAGAGGGGAGAGAGAGGGAGAGAGGAGAGAGCTAGAGGGAAGAGAAAAATGTTATTTTTACATTTAAAGTATATAATTTATTTGAGCCTTAAGAAAAACCCACCTAAGTGAAGTGACATTATTACCACTAGAAAGAGTTTCTAGAGACTAGATGGAAACATATTAATGTTCACACACATGGATATACAATATACATATACATGTGAAAAACTAGGTTGATGAATCAAGATAATTCTAAGGTGAGTGCACAATAGTATATAAGAAGAATGGTTTAATACTAAATCATAAACTACTTGAAAGATTGAATAAATAACATTTAAATTGGTTATATGTTTTTAATGGGTTTATGTATTTATGATCAAACTAAAAAATAACAATCTTTTTTATTTGTATAAAACAACCTAGATGCAACTCTGGATCTACAATGTGACGAGAGAGGTTAAATATCTTTAGGTGAAAACCACTTTTAGATTGAAAAAAATTGATCCCTCTAGAAGGTTGGTAGATCCACAGTTAAGATGGATCCAAGTTAGTTTAATTATCAACAAGCATAGTTGTATAAATTACATTATTAGCAAATATTGATATGCATTAAAACAATTATTTAATAATACATTTTATAAGTTTTATTTAAAATTATTATTGTTAGCTTTGAAGCTCCACAAGTTTGATACTTCTTATATATATATATATATATATAATTATATATATATATATAATATATATATATATATATATATATATATATATCATTGGAAAAATTGGGGTTATGAGGGAAAAAAATGGTAAATTGATTCTATGACCTCAATTTTATCTAAACTAGCTTATAACAATATTTATAACGATCAACTTATTATAGTTTCTAATTTTAATTTTATTTTAAATAATTTGAATTTATTTCTTATTTTTTGTTTTTATTTTATTGACTCAAAATGTTTACATGACAAAACAAAACATTACAATATATCTTCCAATGTGGGTTGGATAGCTTAAACATTTATAAAATTTGACAATATTTTTAATCATGGAGATTCATGTCCACATTAATATGGAGATAACCTGTAAATGGATATTTTTAGAGCAACACGGAAGAATATAATGGCTTACTAACAATACATTCCCAGAAAACTAGAATTTGTGTTCATATGTCATCTTCTTTTAATTAATCAATTTAATTAGAAGGCTACAAAGGTCATGACTAGTAAGAATATTGTAGTAGGTATTCGCTTTCTACCCTTTTAATTTAGTTGATTAATTAAAACTAATTGTCATATAAACATGATTTATGATTTTTATGGGCATGTTGTATTAATAAGTCATGGTATGAGCCCATGGTATTGCAACAAAGTCTATTTACAAGTTAAAAATTTTCATAGTAAAGGGGGATGAATCTCCATGGCTAAGAGTCCTGTTACATATTTTTTAAATGTACAAATATCTAACTCATGCGCTGAGCCATATAAATTAAATGGTTAGTAGAAGAATAAATTGATAAGTTCAACATATATGAATCTCATTGTAAATAGGCTTTGTTACAATACCATGGCTGATGAATATCACATGCCCATAAATATCATAACTTATTTCATATGGCACTTGTAATATTACATTTTTAGTTAATCTATTTAATTAAAAGGGAAAAAATTCATAATAATAATAATAATAATTTTAAAATAAAATTATAATTCAACAACAACACAATTACAATTTGGTTAATTTTTATATATCAATTTAATAAGTTATAAGATTTTGTATGACATGAAATTCATATTACTTAATAGACTTAAAATTAAATATAGATTATGTAAGAAATCCAAGTTCTATATCTATATTGGTAATAAAACTACTTTTAGAATTTTAGCCATTTTAAAACAACCCACAACATCAAATTTTCTAAAAAAGAAAAAAAAAATTATTGAAAGAAACTTGAGTCGAGTAAAAATACTTGTTAGGGTATAACAATTTGGATATCTCATATACAACACTAATTTCCTCTTCTTATCATAAATTAAAAACTTACGACTAACCAACCTTACTTCTTATCCCTTAAAAAACATATATTCACCAAAACTTGTGGAAGTAGAGAGATTCATAGAGTAGCTAGGTATGCTTCGATATATTTGTGAAGTGTGAGGCATAAAGTTGTTACAAAGACTTGGGTTTGTAAATTATTATCAATGAAACAAATGTTGAGTCCTTAACCCTAAAAATACGTTGAAACTAATTACTCATTAATCTTTAAAACTCATAAAATATTAAACCATTGTAAATGTTCAAAATAAATCAATAAACCATCAAGTGTGGACGAAATTGAGCTAAAGATTGAGCGTAATCATAGTGATAAGTTATGATTTAACATTATCATTTATAAAAGTGATACAGCTAGAGACTTTAAACTTAAGAAAGATGTAGTTGTTGGAACATACCTACCTTCTATGGACTTCGAAACTTCCCTCGCACTCATTTCCTTCACTGTTTCCAATACTCAAAGGCCTTACTATCTTTAATATCCAATATTCAAATTTATTATATGTTGTTGGGGAATACTTTCATATTGAATACTCAAATTTATCTTTTGGGCCAATGGATATATATGTATGTTATCTCTTCATACATTTGGGAGATGATTATTAGTACCTTCCATCTCCTAATGGCATGGGACTATAATAATAAGTTTTTAGTCATTTGACATTAGTTGGTGGTCCATTTTTGAATGTTTTTATCTTCATCTTAGGTTGTTTACCTTTATTTACCTTCTTATTTAATTGATGGTCTTATTTGGCCTCTTCTCGAGGTAGAAGAGACTGGACCATAGGTTATTCTCATTTCAGGCCCGTTCATTATGGTGGGTCCCAGCATTGCAACAATAATTCTGCAACTGCTGGGACTCCCTTCTTTAATTTTATCAACCTGATAGTTCGTAACAAACTTGAAAGCGATAGTGTTGTATGCACAAGTACTAGCTCTTGCCGGAGCTGTCACTTAGTTAGCTTGCACAAGTCCGCTAGGGGCTTAAGCCAAATTCTATGAGCTCTGAGAAGAAAATTTTTAACTGATGGATGAAAGCTAACTCAAAGGAAGCTAATCTACTTGCAGAAGGAAACTAAAAAGTTGAAAGGAAATGTAAACCCTAGCAAACACTAATTTTACGAGCTAACCCTACTGATGTGAAAAGGAGGATGCAGGCTACTGAAAGAGATGTTATTGATTTCTAGGAAGGTACAATGCATGTGTCTAAGTTAATACTATCTGAAGAAAAGATCTTTTTGTATTTTTGAATAAGTTGTCAGAATTATCATGCATGTGCTTTCACTGTTTTTGACTGTGCGGAGGCAGATCAGTGAGAGAAAATTCTTGTAGGAGGTTGGGAAGGTTCAGAGAGGGCCTAAGGGGTCCCCAACACCTTTCCTGAGAGTTTCACAGTGATTGGATCTCAAGAAATCGCTTTCATGAGCTTCTCTAGGAAGTCTGCAAGGGTTCTACAGGATGTTCTGGAATTTCTATAGGATGTTCTATGATTTTCTACAAGATGTTTAGAAATGGGATTTTGGAGCATGGATGGAGGGAAAAAGGTGGAGGAATGAGTATGGAGGTGAAATACGGGTGCAGGGGAGTTCATGACTTGGACGATGGAGTTGAGGAGTGGTACAAATCGTTAGATTTGTTCAAGGAGGGATGAAACGATGCTGCACAAGAAGATGAGAATCATGGCAAAGTAAGCGAAAGAGGAAAATGTAAGGTAAGGGTTCTAAGTGAAGGATGAAACAGGTAGGTTGGATGGAGTATGTGTAGGTAAGGAAGGGTAACAGGTACTCTGCAAGTGGTTTTTCAAACTGAACAAACAAACACTTATAAAACCTATGACCTAGTTACTTTACTCTATTATGATCTAAGTAACAGCAAAAGGAAATGAATAGAAGTTTATTTGCAACAAAATAATGTGAAATTATATGAAAACCAAGAAATCAAGACTCTGAACATGTAACCAACTTTTGTAAATAAAAATCGAACACTAATGATTGCATGGCAAAGCAAAGACTGTGTTTTTGTTCGCAACAAGGTCACCTTGATCCTAGCTCCTGATACCACTGAGGGAGAGGTGAAATCAGAGGTGCTTGGTGGCCTTTTTATAAAGCTCTTCCCTATTAATAACCTATCAACTAAATCTGAACATGAAAAGCTACTTTAACTATAAAAAATCAACCTAATTAACGAACCAAGATTTAAATCTAAATAGTAGATTTTATTCTAAGGATGTAGCAAAGACACATGAAAGTAAAGAAAGGAGGTACTAGGCACTTGATATGGGCCCAACCCCAAGAGCTACAGCCTCCTAAGAGAGATTAGAGTTGGTGCAAAGCTGGATTCATCTTTTTTGATCAAAAGAATAGTTACATTCCAAACACTGTCTACAAGGAAAACTTAAAAATGTGCTGAAATGCAAAGCTAAACTACTACCCAAAAAATGACTAAAATCGAACTACAAACTAGCTAGATTCTACCTACAAAGTGACTAACTATTAGCTAACCAAAATGAGGCCCTAATCCCTCTTATTTATACAAATTAAGGACCCCGACAGTCCTCCTAAAATTTAGGGACTCGGCTGCCCAAAACTTGCAGTTAACAGCAGTCCTACTTGACTTGCTCGGCTGCCCTTGTGGTAATCGATTTGGTGGCCCTTAAACTCCGAGCTGATGGTGGAGAAGTCGAGGTAAGGGCCCATAAATGAAGGGGACACCTTCCTAAAAATACTCTCCTTTGTTCTTCCTCGAATTTGGCTGCCAAGTGCTCAGTAAAACCTTTGCTTTTGTCTCAAAAATGACCAAAACATTGCACAAAGTACCCATTAGGCTTGTTGGCATAATGACTAACCCAATTCACTCTACTAGCATAAATATAATAAAAAACATGCAATAAACTAATGAGAATGGTGGATTAAGTCGAATTAGGAAGCTGAACGAGCCCAAATAATTATCCATTTTTGGGGCTCATCATCACCCCCCTACTGAAAGTGTTTCTCATCCTATGAGCAACTAATTTATCTCCCCATCTTTGATGGCCTTGGTGGCCTACCTATCATGACAAGCTCCTGAAGTGATGTCCCCTTCTGAGTCATGAAACCATGATTTTCTCTCTGCTTCTTCCCACTATCTGTGCTCCTTTTCCTAGAGAATTCTCAGCTTCTTATAGAACTGTCTCAGCATCCTGTAGAGATGCCTTTGTGTCCAACATTTTCATTCTTTCTCTCCAGGTGGATGTCTTCGAGCTTCCCCGTTCTTATGTGATGGATTCCTTTGAGGGAGACATTTCCTTTTGTGTAGCTGAGGTGTCTATAATTGTAATTGGCTCTTTTTACTGTGGTTGGGGTCTACCAGTTTTTACCTGCATGCTCCTTCTTGCCTTAAAATACATGGGAGGCTCCCTCTTTCACTTCCCTTTCTGATTTGGAGATGTCCTTGGGGCAGCCAGCACAGTTGCTGCCTCCCTGGCTGAAATCTCAGGCAATTTTTCCTTCTGTTGCCCTATTTCTAGACTCCCTGTAGAACTTCCTTTGTTGACTGTTTTCTAGCTTCCTATAGAAACAGTTTTCATGCTTCCTGTAGAAACTGTTACAATTGTTTTGGTCTGCTTGGCTGGATGTGGCTCTTCCTCCTTTTTTCCCTCTTCTTTTTTCTTCTCTGCCTTTGTTAGCTTGCTTCCTCACGCTCTGTTTTGGATTTCTTCTCATCTTGTTTAGCTTATGCCTTCTCTACTGTAGTCTTTTTCTTTTATGTTATTCCTTTGTTTTTCCCTCTGCTTGAATGACTTGTGCTCCCTCATCATTTTTTTTTTCACATTCCTCAGTCTTGACTCTTCCGTAGAATTGCATCGCTTATTTTGCATAAACATGCAATGAACAAAACTGTTTGTTTTCTTCTTCTCTTGAAGCTAGAAATTTTCCAAAAAAAAACCCATGTTTTCTTCTAAAAAGATAGCTCATTGCCCCTCTTGTAAACTTCTTATTGCTCCTAGAATTTTCATGTTTTTCACAACAACAAATTCCAATTTTTCCTCTCTTCAAACTTTTCCAACCTGAATTTGCTTCTTAGTTTTTGAAAAGAAATCAATTTTTTTGACAGATCAGAGAACAAATAACATAGTTTTTTTCTTCTAGAAAGTGGAAAATCTTGAAAATTCATTCTTTCACACAGGCTTAGTTCCTATGGTTGCATCTCTCTTTTCAAAAGAAGGTGAGAAAGAAGAAGCCTCACTTAGAATGCAGAGGGAAAAAAACACTGTGTAGAATTTAGAAAATATGCAAGCAGACTTTTCACCTTTTTTCAATGCGCAGGCAGACTTTTCCTGTCGTTTTTTTAATTGAATTACGTGTTCAATTCACTATTTTGCACCAAAAAATCATGCACAACGAAGTTTCCCTGATCCTACCTCGTTTGGAGCTTGAAATTCGCTGAAAATCCCAGGTTTTCTTTCTCAATGGTTGTTTTCTGCGTTTCCTCTAGAAGACTTCCTGTAGAAACACCTGTAGAGCATCCCTGTTCCTCTGAGTGAGCCTGATATGCAGCAGAATCTCAAAGACAGGTAGAGAAACTGGTGGAGGATGACTAGTTAATCATTTTTTGCAAACTTCAGTTGAGGATGTGGCAAGTGCAAATGAACAGCAGTTTGTAAGTTTCAGCTGAGCGTTCTCTAATAACTGCGTGACTTGTGGTGAGGTGGAAAAAATGTGTGTTGTCTTTATTCAAAATGCAGTGATGTTATGAATTGTATGTTCTCTTCTATTTGTTAATCATTTGATGTCCTGTGCTTTGGAGTTCAACACGTCTACCACTACCTTTGTTTTTCAAATTTCACGTGAATGACTATAAACGTGCGCTAGTGATCCCTGGATGAGCGCAATCGAATCTGGCTGGCTTTCTAGCTGAATCCCACCATCTTGTTCGTTCATGCAGTGCTTAGATTAGATTCATGCAATAGTGGAATGAGTTTTAGTCACATACCTGGAAGTCGAATGGTTGTTGTGAGGTGTTGTGGCCTTACATTTGCTGCATGCACTGGTTTTTGTAGTTGCATGATGGATTGGTGGCTGATTCATGGCTATTTTTTTCTTGTGCAGGTATCCTCTGACTGGATCCATGCTGCAGGAGTTGGCTTCACGTTCAAATCTATACCCTCAAGCTGTTGCTTCTGAATTTTCACAGGACCGAAACTTGTTTTGCCATTGCTCTCAAATGATAGATCAGATCGATTTGAAACTTGCTCAGCATGTTCCTATAATCATTATGCACCTCCCATTGTAAAATTGTGATCAATGGATGCACAGATTTCAAGAAAAATGAAAAATGGATGAAGATTACAAAGACCAATTTCTCGGAAACCGTGCATGAGAATTGGCTGAAACTGCTTGGGTAGTCTACTATCACGCATGTGCATCTCCCCGTGAAATAGGTTTTGAAACGGATGCAAAAATATGGAGAAAATGTAAAAATGGCAGAAGGTGATGGAGGCTGCTTTCTCGGAAACTGTGCACCGTAATTGGTTGAAATTGTTGGAGCATGTTGCCATCATCCCTGTACAACTCCCCATAAAATGGTTTTTCAAATGGATCCATGCTTTTCATGTTAGGGAAAAAATAAATTATGTTCTATGTATTTTTTCTTCAAAGTATTCTGCAAGTTTTTGCATGGTAAAAAAATTGAGGTTGGGCTGTGATGCAGGCATGGAGATGATGGAGGAGGAGTTTGAATATTGCAGGAGGACTTTTTAACCCTTGAGGAAGCTATCATGTTCGCCAATCTACCTTTTTGAAATACATTTTTAGCTTCTTGTAATTTCTACAGGAACTTCGTGTAGAAAACACAATTTTCATAAAAGAAGCACAATGAGGTGGAAAAAAATGATGGAAAAGGGTGAGGGATGGAAACATGGATGTTTGCAGGCCTCATGGACATATTTCCAGCCTTCGGGTCCTCTTTGGAGATAAATTTGGCTTTTTTGTAAGCTTCCTGTAGAAGACACATAACTTCTTGTAGAAAACACAATTTTTATAAAAGAAGCACAATGAGGTGGAAAAATGATGGAAAAGGGTGAGAGATGGGAACATGGATGCTCGCAGGCCTAACCAATAGATTCTAAGCTTTAGATTCCCTTCCAAAATTGAATCTGGCTCACCTGAAGTTTCTACAGGATGTTTCCTCTAGAAATACAAAACTTCCTGTAGAAACGCCTGTAGCTTCCTGTACAAAGCCCAGAACTTCCTCTGCCTTTGTTTTGAGCGATCCTCCTGACCTGCAATGTCCTTCTTGCAACCTGCAATTATTCAATGGAAATTAGATTTATTTTTTCTCTTTTCTTCTTTTTTCTCTTCTTTTTTGAAAACAACTAGGGCGCCTTATGGAGGTTTTCACCCTAATTGCCTGCCCTAGGCACCTCCAAGGGAGGTTTCACCCAAGGATCTTATTATTTTTCTTTTCTCTTTTTTTCCAACCCATTGACCGTTTCATGGATGTTTTCAATCAATGAGCCAATCTAAGGTGGCTCCGAGGAGGTTTTCACCTTAGATTTTTCCTCTTTTTTCGATTTTTTTCATTTTTTTTATTTTTTATTTATTTTTTCTTTTTTCTCTCTTTTTTTTTCTACCCCACCCTATTTGAAAAACAAAATCATTCTCAAGTATAAGAATAATTCCAATGGATCCATGTGCACATTGAGATTAGAGACAAAATGATGTGGAGGCTTGAAATGCATGCTTTGAGAGCTATCTGGATTTCAAAGACCAAATGATTTGACTTTGAAGGGATCAAACATAGATGACAAAGAGAGTACCACTACAACTTAGTGACTGTCTAGAACCATATCTCAATATAACTTTGATACCCTTGGTCCTTTTGCTGATTTGGATCATTCTTCATGTCACCTTCTACCATGACCTTCTCATCTTGCTCTTTTTGTTGATCTTTCTCTTGAGTACATGGAGGATCTGATGGTAACCATGAGGCAACTCTCTCAATATTTGATTCTAATGTCTTCTCTTCATCAAGTGCAGCCCATGGTTCTTTGATCTGTTCTTTTGAATCTTCTCTTGCTGGATGTGGTCCTTCAATGCTTGAAAGATAATCTCTTTTTTGCAATACTCTTCCTGATCTATGGTGAAGATCATTGAGCTCAAGAGGAGTCATTTGGACATGTTGTTCCTTAGCTTTGCAATTGGGTTGAGCTATTCCAATGTGCGGGTTTGGAAATGGTGGTACGGGTGGCTGAGTGGGGGTGTATATTTGAGATAGATGTGGATGGGTTTGTGATTGGGTAGGTGGTGGAGGAAAATGAGCTGGAGGAGAGTTGTACTAGGGCCTCCACCCCTAATGGGGTGCATTCCATTGAAGCTGTGGCTGAGCATAAGAGTGAAATGAATGAGCAGCTCGAGGAGCATAATATGGGTCTGTGAAGGAACAAGGAGGAGGTGTGAACCAGGAAGGATGAGTAGGGGGACCCCAAGAAGGCATGGAAGTGGCTCGATAGGGGTCATAATAGGTCTGGGATGTCTCTTGCATTCCCTCTTGGTAGGTTATGGGTCCATGTGGCCTCCTTTGGTTCATATAATAGAGTGATTCAGTGGCTCCTTTGACTCTCTCATATGCAGCTTTAAGTGCATGCAAGGAAGGGCACTGATTCATAGGATGGTATTCTTCACAGATGAAACACACTTCTAGGAAGTGCAATGGACATTCGTTCCAAGGATGGTTTCTAGTGCACCTGGGACAAAAGATTGCCAAAGCCCTCTTGGCCTCCTCTTGCTTCCTTTGGATTTGTAAGATATCTTGTTGCATGGCAAGAAAATGCCTCATATCTCTCTTAAAATCTTCCATCTGATTCGAAAACTCGTTTTTGGATAAGGTACTGCTCCCAACATTTTTATTTGTAGCCATTTGCTCTAGAAGAATTTTTTCTTCTTCTTCTTCCCTTGAGGTTATTCAAATATGTATTTCTCTCCACCTAAGGGTTCTTTAATCACATCCATCGAAGAAGAGAGAAGGTTGGCTATTTGGAACAGTGGGGGTGTTGCGCAATCATTTTTATGACTTATCTCTACTCCTACAAGGCATGAAATAAAATCTTTTTGGTTGATTTTTGTTTTTTTTTCTACTTGTACTTGTAAAACTCAAATAGATTGAACTACAACTAACTATCTTGCTGAAATGAAATGCGGAATTGAAAGGAAAATAGGAAAGGACTAATCTATTTTGCTAAAATGAATTTGCAGGAATGAAATGCTAAGCTACACTTGTAGAATTGAAATGCTAATCTACGCTTGCAGAATTGAAATTGCAGAATTCAAATGCTAATCTATGAAAGCAGGAAATGTCTACTCTACTTTTGCAGAAATGAAATTGTAGAATGGAAATGAAGTAAACTACTTAGCAGAAGGTTGTAGTGGAAAATAGAAGAAAAGCAACAACCACCAATACTCTCATGCTTCCCCGGCAACAGTGCCAAAAAGAGTGGTGGGCCCCAATATTGCAACAATAATGCTGCAACTCCTCGGACTCCCTTCTTTAATTTTATCAACCAGGTAGTTCATAACAAACATGGATTGATGGTGTTGTATGCACAAGTACTAGCTCTTGCCACAACTGTCACTTGATCAGCTGGCACAAGTCCACTAGGGGCTTAAGCCAACTTCTATGAGCTCTGAGAAGAAGTTTTTTAACTGATGGATGAAAGCTAACTCAAAGGAAGCTAATCTACTTGCATAAGGAAACTAAAAAGCTGAAAGGAAATGTAAACCCTAGCAAACCCTAATTTTACCAGCTAACCCTACTGATGCGAAAAAGAGGATGCATGATACTGAAAGAGATTGGATTGAATTCTAGGAAGGTAAAATGCATGTGTCTAAGTTATCACTATCTGAAGAAAACATCTTTTTGTATTTTTGAATAAGTTGTCAGAATTATCATGCATGTGCTTTCAATGTTTTTTATTGCGAAGAGGCAGGTCGGTGAGAGAAAATGCTTGCAAGAGGTTGGGAAGGTTCAGATAGGGCCTAAGGGGTCCCTAACACCCTTCCTGAGATTTTCACAATGATCAGATCTCAAGAAATCTCTTTCATGAGCTTCTACAGGAAGTTTGCAGAGGTTCTACACGATGTTCTCGAATTTCTATAGGATGTTCTATGATTTTCTACAGGATGTTCAGAAATGGGATTTTGGAGCATGGATGGAGGGAAAAGGATGGAGAAATGAGTATGGAGGTTAAATAGGGGTGTAGGGGAGTTCAAGACTTGGAGGATGGAGTTGAGGAGTGGCGCAGATGGTTAAATTTGTTCAAGGAGGGATGAAACGATGTTGCACAAGAAGATGAGAATCATGGCAAAGTAAGCGAATGAGGTAAATGCAAGGTAAGGGTTCTAATCGAAGGATAAAACAGGTAGGTTGGATGGAGTATGTGCAGGTAAGGAAGGGTAATGGGTACTCTGCAAGTGGTTTTTCAAACTGAAGAAACAAACACTTATAAAACCTATGACCTAGTTACTTTACTCTATTCTGACCTAAGTAACAACAAAAGGAAATGAACAACAGTTTATTTGCAACGAAATAATGTGAAATGTTATGAAAGCTAAGCAATCAAGATTCTGAATATGTAACCAACTTCTGTAAATAAAAATCGAACACTAATGATTGCATGGCGAAGCAAAGACTGTGTTTTTGTTCGCAGCAAGGTCACCTTGACGCCAAGTCCTGATCCCACTGAGGGAGAGCTGAAATCAGAGGTGCTTGATGGCCTTTTTCTGAAGCTCTTCCCTGTTAATAACCTATCAAATCAATCTGAACATGAAAAGCAACTTTAACCATAAAAAGCAACCTAAGTAGCAAACAAAGATTTAAATCTAAATGGCAGATTTTATTCTAAGGATGCAGTAAAGACACATGAAAGTCAACAAAGGAGGTATTGGGCACTTGAGATGGGACCAACCCCAAGAGCTATAGCCTCCTAAGAGATATTAGAGCTGGTGCAAATCTGGATTCATCTTTATTGATCAAAATAATAGTTACAATCCAAACACTGTCCACAAGGAAAACTTGAAAATGTGCTGAAATGTAGAGCTAAACTATTGCCTCAAAAATGACTAAAATTGAACTACAGACTAGCTAACTTCTGCCTACAAAGTGACTAACTACTGGCTAACCAAAACGGGGCCCTAATCCCTCTTATTTATACAAATTGAGGACCCCGACAGTCCTCCTAAACTTTAGGGACTCGGCTGCCCAAAACTTGCAGTTAACAACAATCCTACTTGACTTGCTCGGCTGCCCTTGTGATAATCGATTTGGTGGCCCTTGAACTCCAAGTTGATGGTGGAGAATTCAAGGTAAGGGCCCATAAATGAAGGGGAAAACTTCCTAAAAGTCCTCTCTTTTTTTCTTCCATGAATTTGGCTGCAAAGTGCTCATTAAAACCTTTGATTTTGTCTCAAAATTGACAAAAACACTGCACAAAGTACCATTAGACTTGTTGGCATAATGACTAACCCAATTCACTCTAATAGCATAAATATAATAAAAAACATGCAATAAACTAATGAGAATGGTGGATTAAGTTGAATTAGGAAGTTGAATGAGCCCATATAATTATCCATTTTTGGGGCTCATCACATTATCATTAGTTAATGTTTGGACTACTGAACTGATGCTAAAATTAGTTTTCCATTAGTTTGAGTTGCTTGTAGGTTTTCTTATTAGTTTGAGCTGCTTGCAGGTTGGCGTATTGGTTTATTTCTATGTTGGGTTATTCACAGGTTGTTACGTGTATGTTTGCATGCAGATGCAGGTGTATGTGTACATGAAGATGCAGGTGGATGGACTTCATCTGCCTCATCTTTCTCCTACCCTTCCTGGATTCCAAGGATTCCTGGATTATGATTCTTAGATGCTCTGTTCAGAAGGGGCTTCTTGAAGCGCTTGTCTCAGTTCCTGAAACTTCCTCTGTAGCAAGTTGTGGGTGCAGTGTCTTGAACTACACTCTGGATTGGGCGCTTTCAATACACCTTACATTCCATTTGCACCTCGCCTTACATTCCATCCACAACTCTCTTCTCATTCGGGGGCAAGGTTTACTACTACATCTATACATACAGCTACTACATAGAAGTTCTCATTATCTACATTGAGAGGAAGGTTGTGGAATTTGAGGCTATCAAGACTACCAGCTAACTACCGATCTTCTAACCAGAGTGCAATCAAACTCAAAACCTTGAAGGCTGTTGTATGGAAAAATCAATACCATGACATGACCAAGCTATGGCTCCTCTCCTCCACCACATAGGTCGAAATATTTTGAGGTTCGTCATTGATATTCATTCACATCACCATTTTTTTTCCCAATTCCCTCTCTGGCTCTCACCACAATTGGTTGGTATTCAAGTCTTCTCGAATGGATCCGGCTACGATGCATGACTTGTGGTCCCCTAGACATTCACAGGTTTTTATGTAAAGGTGAGACCTATGTAAGGGTTTTTTAACCGATGGCTCACCTCCCACTTGGACCTTGGTTGTGTCGTTATGTATGTAAACACATTTGTCCATCCGAGAAGAAAAAAGTGAATCAAGCTAAAGACGTGACACCTTATGTCGACAAAAGAGCCTTGTAAAGCCAAACAAGGAAAGTCGCTACTCCTTGAGGGAAACATTGTAAGATGATCAAGAGAAGGCATTGGGATGAATTAGAGCTTGAGTACCTGTAGTGCTACATGCCAAGAGACAAGAGATAGCATAACCAAGCCATTGAAGACAAAGCACCAACCCTAGAAAGCGTAAAATAAGGTATGGAATATGCCAACCGGGTGATGCCTCTAAAATCGTAGAACCAACATTGGAGATAACCACCCAGTCCTGACCTTAGTACAACTCCTTCTTTATTTTGGTGTGGTGGCTCCCACTAGATATTATGGAACTAATTTCCCAATAATATCTAGTGGGAGCCACCACACCAAAATAATAATAGACAAATAATAATATAGATTATTTACTTATCCATAGAAAGATGCATTTAAATAATGATTACTTTGTTTAAGAAATTAAACAAATTAGATGTGAAGATATATTGCATAACATACTAATTTTTGTTGCTAACATATATCTTTAATATAACAATTCTAAATCATTCAGAAGTGACATAATATGGAGTTGTTTGAAGCATGTGAATAAATCAACAATAGCAAATCAAATGGAATGCTAATTACATTAAGAAAGAAGGAAAAAGGAACAGTGATAGAAATACTGAATGCATTTGAGTCTTGTTATGTAAGTAAAATTCTGGTTCCACCTTCTTATTCCAGAAACTCCAAGGAGATACAAAAATGTAGGTCTTGATGAAGCTCTTTCACAAAAAATTGAAACCTTGATCCACGACTTATAAAAAATAAATTAAGAACTGCAAAAGTGCAAACATCTCAAGTCTAGTTTTGTACAAATTGAGGACCCTTTCTACAAAAACTTGAAAGGGTTTTTATAATAAATTAAAAAGAAATTGTCCACAAAAATCACTAAGAGTTGTCGGAACTGCCTACATTAAAATCTGGGTTTTGAATTTCAAAAATAGTATTACGATCACCTTTGAAGAGATTCATTACATCTATTTCTTCGCCTGTATTCGCAATCGACAAATTGAGAGCATGTTTTGAATTCCTGGAGGTTGAATCATCTTGCAGTGTAGTTGTCCTCTATATGTGGCATCTAAAAGTTTGAACATGATGTGATCAACATCGTCGGAAAGGCATTTGATGGTGATTTGTTGGCTATGCAGCTTGACCAAAAAGGAGCAATATGCATCCTAGTTAAGGCATTGTACTCTGTTTAGTTGTTCATCTTTGGTGGCCAAATCTTTCTTCCATTGATTTTCTAACACTTTTGCCTTAGGAAGATTTCCTATGGAACAATAACAAATTAAATTGTCTCCATATAAATTATCATTCACGAGCTCAATCAAATTATTCGTTAGAGCCCTAGCCCTAAAGGTAGCCCTTTATTCCTTTATCAACTATGTTTCCCATTCTGAAAACAATATTTCTTTATGCAACTCTTGAAGTTTTGATAGTTTAACAACTCTTCCTTCCTCTATTCCCTGCCAAGAGATGTAATTTGTAACCTTATCATCTGCACCTTAAAACTCTAATCTGGTATTAACTACTTGATCGATCAGTGATGTCATTGTGATGCATAAAGGATCGACAAGGGATATTTTATGGAAAGGCAGATTCAGTTGTTGAGATAAGTCTTGATTTGCCTCTAAGGCTTCCTTCTTAAATTCCTCAACCTTGGGATAATCTTTGAACTGTTCTATATAGAGTTGTAGTTGTGTACTCTTCTCCTCTTTAGCCTTAGTTTTTTGTTGATGTGTCAATTGAAGGTGTTTGAGCTCTTGAGACAACTGTTGTTGTTTTGGATGGCATGCAAGTCAATCTTTTGTTTCTCCAGGTTTAATTGTAATTCAAGTTGCTCATTCTTTTGTTTTTCTTCTACCAACTATTCCTCAAGCCCATTAATCTTATGTTTTTCTATTGTTGCTTGTTCTTCAACCTGATTAATCCTTTGATCCTTTTCTTTAATCCATTGGTTAACTTTAGTTGCCTTATCAATTGTAGCAGCTGTGTATTCCCCTACAAATTGAGATAGCTTAGTCAAATCCTCAGAAGTATTGACCTTTGAATCCTTCCATATAACATTCATAAATTCATATTGATGAGTTGTGGATGATGTTTTGTATATTTTCTTCTTTTTCTTCTGCCTCCTGACTACAACCCTGTGTTTTGGGCTGTAAAATACATCCAAGGGTGGTATTTCCTCAATATTCAATGTAATTTCTCCTTAAGTATTTTCAGGGATTATTTCAACCTCTTTATGAGCTATGTCTTTACTCGGTGTTCCTTTAATCACACTATCAGGAACAATGGGCCGTTGTGTTGTCGGGGATGCTCATGTGATAATGTTTGGGGATCGATCTGGCTTTTGATCTCTTGATCATGTTTCTCCCAATCTTTAATTAAGATGGGGTCAATATGAACATCTGTTCTAAGTAGTTCACTAGTCTTTCCACTTGTTTCACCTTCTCCAGAAATCTTTTCAATAGTTTTCTCCCCAGTGTGCTCTTCTTGCTAAACAATAGGGGTAGTATTTAAAATCCAGAGGTAGTGTTAGTAACCCCCATGTCCTGTATTCCATGAATATTTCCATCTTGTCGGCTCCCAATTTGAACCTTTCTAGTTGACTTACTATTGAGAATAACTCTGCTGAAGTGAATAAGTCATCAAACTCATCATTCACACGTATGAATTTACTACCTTTCACGTGAGTGGTGAAATTGAGAACGACCTTGTTTGGATCATATTGTCTTTTAGGAATAGCCACTAGACTCAGATCCTTTGTTTTCTCTGCTTCTTTTTCGTCATGCTTAAAATCATGCAATGTGTAAGTGCCACAACGGAGGGGAAATGAAGGCCACACTTGTTTCTTAGACTCTTTAAGGTTTCTAGACATCCATTTTTCCACTATCTGGTAGGCTAGTTCCCTAGCTAATAGCTTATCTGGAACGTAGAGTTGAAGGACATGAGGATCTGTAATACTGCCAAAAACGCTAATGTAGGTGAACTTCTCCTCGTCAAACCAACTTTTGATTGTGGTTAAATGAATGCTAGCCTTGTCAGATAGCGAAGGTGAAGGCTTATTAAATATGGCTTCATGGACAGGTAAAATGAAACCATGAAAAATCCTGTATAAATGTTTCTTGTTTCCAAACTTCCATAAGTAGTTATGATAAATATGAATGAGGATTGGATCTTGAACAATTCATTTCAACATAGGATGGGAAATTTAGAATTAAAACATATTGTGTCCATTATGTAAGCACTCATATAGAATGGGGGCACAACTTAGGTGGTGACAAATATGTTCTTCCTATAATGTAATATTTCACAGGCCATTTTATCTGATAGAATAGTTGACCAATCCATAGCAAAGGAGCTGATCACTGCTTCTATCCATGGAACCATTTCTATAGAAAATATAGTAGAATTAGGGCTTCCAAAGAGCCTACATACCATAGTAGTAGCATAACAATATGGAGATGCTAAGGAGTCCATATATTACATACCAAAAGATTCATGTTTATGCTTCTTAGGAAAATGTCTCCACTGTTTGATAGGGTCTCACTCTATATGATTCTCCTTAGAGAAAGAATCTAGGAATGATTTTTTGTAGTGTCACTGGGGATTTGGCAAGTGATACATTCTCTTAACATATTTAGGTTTTAATGTCCCGAAAATCCTTCCATCAGCTGTGAAAAAAGCTACGTTTGCTATATTAATACTTTTGGTTACCCGTCTCATTATATCATTATATGGAAAAACTTTTTCGCGGGCTGCTATTCTATTGAGGAAGGAGCTGGCTAAATCAATGAGTGTGTTTTCTATTTCATTAGTTCCATCAACTATTGCTTCTTCTTCTATATCCTTTGGATTTTCTACCTGAAGTAAAGAATATATAACTTCCCATGAGATTTTACCAAGGCCTTGACAGGTAGTATCTAAAATTAAAACTAATTTTGCTTATCCTTCTTAGACATCTTGACCAATTTTGTGATTCTAGATTAACACTACAAAATGAGAAAGAGGAGCGTAATAGGAAAAAAACGTGATAGGGGATAATACACAAATTATAGTCTAAAAGAAAATATGCGCATTATATTCAAAAGATCTTATATTGTACATAGCTACCACAGATGAAATCCTTTAAAGGAATTAACCATAACTACCCCTTAAAGCTTTACCGTACCTTCGTAACATGAAACTTTAATGTTGAAGCAATATATGTCGCATCGTAGGTTTTGTAACAGTCCTTTTTTAGATCAGTTGTTGTGACTCCATGATTTTCGATTAGAGATTGTATTATTTTAATATTTGTGGAACCATCACATATCGTAAATCGGGAGTTACAATTGCCACGCTCAAAAGGTTTCTTTGCATTGTTGCAATTGCGATGAGTGTTGAGGTAGCATGAGGAGAGAGTGGGTTTAAAACTTGGAAAATCATGTTTTTTCTTTATAATTGATTTATCCCTATATCGCATGTATTCATAGTATCTGTTACTCGCTTTTGTCGAGACCACGATATGCGATAATTATGTTGCATCGCAATTTTTCAATGGAGTGTTTTGGATGCTTTTCTATGAATCAGTGATATGTGATTACGATAGCCTTATCGCATCGCAAGGTTTCAACAAAACGCTATAAGTCATTCCTTGGAATTAATAATGTGCGAGATGAGATAGTTATATCAGATCATATTTTTTATAAATGGCTTATTTCGATTAAAACTTCACGATGAGGGTTTTTCTATGACTCTAATCGCATCACAACATTCCAAATGGATGTTCATGGCTTCTAAATAATTGCAATTTGTGATGAGCAGTCCTAAATTCATAAAGCAAATTTTATATGACTAATATGGCAAATCTATCTTATTAAAAAGTTTTATTTCTTTTTATATCCTAAAGAGGACACATTTCATATTTATCATTATAAGACTAAGATTAAAAATTGAAATGGGGGGTTGTTGTATATCACAACAATTGGCAATTCACTAGAAGAACGAGTTATCTCTAAATAAAATAATGAAATTTCTGAAAACGTCTTAAGTAGAATCAATTGAGGAAAGGAAAACTATCTAAGAATTGGTTAGATAAAACGTTTTACACTGAATAAACAAAATATCAATTTTTCAATTTCTTTTACAAATTCTTATCATAAAATAAAAACATTATTTTGGCTTCTTCAAGCTTTGGTTGGTTGTTAAACATAAATTAGGGGTCTCTTCCAACATAGCTTTTAAATTTACTCTTTTGTCACAGGTAGTGCCTCTTTTGCCAACAAACATCTATAGTCTCGACAAGGTTACCTTTTATCCATCATTCATTCATTGTCCCATCCATATAAGAGTATAACTTTTGAAATATAAATCTAGAAAGGTATATCTACATGTATTTACATTTTTTACTTTTTCATTTTTTGGATAAAAGCCATTGTCCTGGTTTGGGAGCCAGAAGATGATAACGCAATTCACTAGTTGTAATTGAACTGAGCAAGGTGGATGATAATGAGACCCCTTGTCTTATGATTTATAAGCCATTACCCTGTTTTGATATGTAGTATTGGTAATGTTAGTTTAATTAGTTCCCTATGGTCATGGTAAGTAGGCTCATCATCAGGCCTCTTATCTTTTTAAATCATACATATTTTTGAATTACACTTTGAAAAAATCATAAACCTAGTGGATGGGGTGAACAACTTACTCCTTAAGAGTTTATGGATGGCAATTCTAGAGTTGAGGATGCTTAGATAGAGAAAGTATTTAACTTTTTATAATTAATGCTTCTCATCTGATAAAAAATCAAAATGATTTATTGTGTTTTCAAGGTTTAGAAGATTTACAATTTTAAAGAGGATCTGAGAGTTTCATGTTTTATCTAATTTCCAAAACTGTAATTATTTCCTTGAAAGTTTCTACTTTCTAAAAGCAAGTATTCACAATATCCTTTCAAAGAGATTTTTAATAGTGAAAGCAAATGGTAGACTATTTACAACATTATTTTCTAAAAGAAACTAGATTGCATAAATAATATGTACAGGTAAGAAGCGTTTACCTCCTTAGGACAAGAATTTCTTGAAGATAAGACCATTCACAAGAAGAGAATCTCTCTTTCTTGATAAGTCTTATAGTAGAAATGTTTATGAGCCTATCTTTTCAATGATCTAAAATGCTCCAAGCCACATCTTCTGAAATTTGCTATGCTTACCTTTGTCTTCATGTGCTTTGTCCCATTTCAAAATGAGGTCACCAACCTGTAATGATTTTGAGCTGATAGAACTTTCATCAAAAGAATATTTAATGACTCAATGATGTTTAGCATGAGTAATTTTGGCATTTTATCTTTCCTCATCCATTTTAAGGATTTGAATAAACCTCAATTGAATAGAGGAAGGAGGAATTTCTTCAATGAACTGCACCAGGGCTAGAGATGGGAGTGCTAAATTTGGTGGTATTACAGCTTGTTTCCCATACACCAAGTTAAAAGGAGAAGTACCTATTGAGGCCTTCTTAGTTATGCAATATTCCATAATGCAAATATTAAATATTTATGCCAATTCTTTTGGTTTTAATGAATAGTTCTTTTAATAATCTTGATGAGATTCTTGTTAGTTGATTTTGCTAAGCCATTTCCTTGAGGATAATAATTTGCAGAGTATTTTAACTTAAAACCTCTCTTAAGAGAAAATTCAACTATAGTATTCCTAGAAAAATAAGATTCTTTATAAAAAATAAGTGTGTTAGGTAAACCTAACCTTGTAATGATGAACTGATCAATAAATTCAATAATTGCATCAATATTGGCTACCTTTAGTGGAATTGCTTCTACCCACTTTGTGAAATAAGTCTGTGGCTGTGAGGATGTATCTGTGTTGCTTGGAAGAATGTAGAACAACCTCTCCTATAATATCAAGCCCCCAATATTCAAATGGTTGATGAATGTTAACTGGTCGTAAGGGAAAGGTTGGTTTCCTTTGTCTTCCGCTAGTAGTTCGGCATACCTTCTTTACATAGTCATGGGCATCTATAAACAAATTCAGCCAATAATATACAACGTGTAGTATTTTGTGAGCTATAGTGTCTCCCCCAAAATGCCCACCTACTGGGCCATCATGAAATTCCTGCAAAACCATTTGTGATTCAATATTTTCAAGGCATCTTAATAAAATTAAATCATAGTTTTTCGTGAATAACAAATTATCAATGATTTGAAAGTGTTTGGCTTTTAATCTTAGGGCACATTTATTTTCGTAACTAAATTCAAAGGGATCCTATATATTTTTTAAGTAAAATATCAAACCAACATATTGAGACTTAGAATTAATGATACTTATCTCATTTACTTGTGGAGTATTATCTGAATCTTCATGGTCTGGAATATTGTAAAGATCATACCAATAACCTGCAAAAACCTTGCCCTCTAACAATTTTCGCTGGCTTAATATCAATATGATACTCTTGTAAAGTTGTTACCCAGTTATCTCACTTCTCTCCCACTTCGCTTTGAACTAGCAAGTGTCTCACCGCAGAGAATGGGACTATTACTTTAGTGCGTGGTTTTAGGAGGAATGGTCTAAAGTGTTTGATAGACTTAAATACATCGACATATTATTTTTCAACTTCAGAATAGTTGAGCTAAACACCCTATAAATTAGAACTAAAGAAAGATATGGGTGCTTCTACTTCTCGGTCAGTGATTTGTGTTAAAACACCAGCATAAGATGTTTCTGTGGTGAAAGTATACAAAAAAAAATGACTAGAAAAATTCAGAGTATTCAATGTAGGAGCATTAATGATTTCTTGTTTGATAGATTCAAAAAAATATTTTTCATTGTGTCCCCATTTGAAGGCTGATTTTTTCCTAATCATGGATTGCAAGGGCAAAAGTATATGAGAAAAATTAGGAACAAATCTCTTCACAAAATTTATTTGTCGCAAAAATGATTGCATAGATTTATTATTATGTGGAAAAGGGATATCAGAAATCTCTTTTATCTTGTCAGGATCAATGTATATGCCATATTTGCATACAATAAACCCCAAGAGTTTACCTTCATTAAGAGCAAAAAAATATTTCTTGGGATTTAAAGAAATCCCATCTTTTTTTGAAATGTTCAAAGATCTGTTTTAAATCATGCAGACGACTGCTCTTTTTCTTATAATAGATAGTTATGTCATCTAAGTAAACAATGACTATCCTATTGATCAAGCCTTTGAAAGCTATATCCATGGCTCGTTGGAAAGTAGCTCCATCATTTATTAAACCAAAAGGAATTTTCTGATAAGCATATGTTACACATTTAGTTCTGAATGTAGTCTTTAATTTATCATCTCGATGTGCCATTATCTAATTGTATCATGAAAAACCATCAAGAAAAGGCATTAACTCTGAGCCAACTACTCATTGAAGTATCTGCTCCATTGTTGCTAATGGGAAGTTATCTTTCTAGCATTGTTTGTTGATATTTCTAAAATCTATTCAAATCCTAATATCACCATTCTTTTTTCTTATAGGTACTAAGTTTGAGACCCATTTAGAATGTATGGTGGGAAGAATTATTTTGGCTTTAAGGATTTTATTCAACTCTGCTTTGATTCGACTTTCAAGATTTGGGTGAATTTTCCTTAGCTTCTATTGTACAAGTTTCTCATCAGAAATCATTGGAATTGTCTATTGAATGATAGATGTATTATAAGTTTTCAGATCTTCGTAATTCCAAGAAAAAACTTTTCTATATTTCTTTAATTATTTGATGAAAGAAAATCTTTCATCTGATGAAGTTCCAAGTCCTATATTGAAAGTTGTGGTTTCGCCTCAGTGTCGAGATTTACTAATTCAAACCTTAAGGTAGAACTTTGAAGTTTTGAATTAGTCACCTTTTTGAATATATCCTTAATATTATAAAGATCTTTTAGCTGGACCACAAATTTAGGAATAAGACTTTCATTGAGTCTTTTCTTTAATTGAAGATCATGATCACTTTCATCAATAAACTGATCGTCATAAGATCCTCCAAAAGTCAAGAAATTTAAGATATCCTCATCATGATTGAACACCTACAAATTGGTAACATTATCTGGGACAAATTGCCGAAAACTTAATTCAATAGAAAATCTATCTAGACTATAATCCTCGGATGGAAGGAATTTAGAAGCAACATTAGCCAAAATATAGTCTGTTGCATTCTATGATATAGGAATAGGAGAAATGTCAAATCCCAGAAAATGAGTTCTGAGATCTTGAACAACTGATTCATAATGTTTGAGATGCCCAGCGAGACAATGGATGGTATTTCTCACTTGTTTAATGACAATTTCAGAATCACGAAATACTTTCAAATATTGGATATTGGGGCCTATTGCTTTATAGAGCCCTTGAATCAATGCCTCATATTCTGCAGTGTTATTGGTACACTCAAATTCTAATCTACATGATAACATCATTTGTTCTCCTTCTAGACTAACTAAAATACATCCTGCTACTGCACCTTCATTAGATTTTGATTCATCAAAATACAAAGACCAAAATAAAGGCATATTTATAGGATTATTTACAAGTTCATCTGCAACACTAACACACTTTGAGGTATTAGTATGGGAGAAATTTTTGATTTGTGACATGACACTATTAACAGGAAAAGGAGATTGTTGAGCATTAAAATTCCTAAAAAATGACTCAGCCGAATAGTTTCCAATAATGTTATTATTGAAGGCTAGAGGTTGATTTTCTTCTGGAAACTCAGTTACTGTATGAGTCAAATGTTTTTCATGATCTATTCTGATTTGATTTGTTCCCCATTATAGGGAAGACACATGTGAGACCAATTAGTCGAAATATAACCGTGATGTTTTTTGGACCAATCTCTGCTAAGGATCAAACTGTAAAACTCAAGGATGTCAACAATTAATATATCAATTCTTTCGAAAACCCTAGGATTAGCTGTTAATCTGATAGTAACTGAATTTATTTCTCCTAAAATTTGTACCTTAGTTTGATCTAATTGAACAACATGGACAACATACTTCTAGGGCTAAATATTTAACTTGGAGCATTCTAAGGTTGGCATTATATTTGATAAAGCCCCTAAATCTATCAATCGGTTATGAAAATTTCTATTGTAGATCTCATTAGTCAAGAGAAAAGGATGAATAGGAGAATTTGACCTATCACCAAGTAAAATAGCATTAGTAGCATCTACCTTATTAAATGGTGGCTTAGCTGATCCTCTGGAAGCCTTGGCTAATGCACTAGTTCGAAGAGGGGAAGAAGGTACTGCATTTAATTCTTTAAGTGACAACTTTTGTTGAAGTTTGAGCTTGCTAAGTTCATGTAAAGAAATATTTTCTTGAGTCTTCTTCATGTCTCCCACAATGTTCTAATCCATGGAATCTAAAACTACTAGCGCTTTGGATGATGAGGGAGGATTGGAGGATGATGGTTGATTGTGGGGAGACACAACTGGATTTTTCTTTGAGGGAACTTTGCCTTTATTAATAGGACATGAGTTTTTCTTCTTTGAATTTGCTTGATTAGGCTCTACTATACTTTTTCCTCTAGTATTTACTGGGAGAGCTTCCTGTTCACTTTCATTACCAAAGTTGGGTAAGATAAAGTCCCACATTCCATGACATTCAACTGTTTCATCTTCTTCCATTTCTTGAGTTGATAAAATTGTATCTTCATCTTCATCATCATCCAGATTAGATTCTGCATTAGATATAGAAATTGGTTCACTTAGGATCAGTTGGTTGATTTCTTTTAAAGTTCCTAAATGGTGTTTCATAGAAGTTTTAGGCTACCTACTTTTTTATATGAACAATTTCATCAGACATAGTTTTAAGAACCTTTTGTAAAACTTCCATGTCATATGGATCCTTTATTGGTTTCTTCCTTGAATCATCTCTAAAGGTAAGTTTTTTGGATTTCCTTTATTCTAGAGCATTATTCTTTTCCAAAGCAAGGATATGTTTTTCAACGGCGATTGCATCCTTCATATTTTCCACTAATGTTGGTTTAGCAGCCCTATCAATGAAGATGGCTATGTTTGAAGGCAAGGAAAAAATATACCATTCATTTTGGAATTCCTCAGTAGGCTTGGATGTCGTAGGAATTTTATTCAATAGCTTATTAAAGTGTGAGATGAAGCTTTTGATGGGTTCCTTTGATTCGGATTTCAGATTGGAGAGATCATTAATCAAAGTTGTTGTAGACATATCATCTCCAAACTTAGTTAAAAATTTCTCCTGAAAAGCATCTCAACTATTGATAGACCCTGGTGGTAATGAAAAGTACCACGATGCTGCTGCTCCTTGTAGAGTGTATGGAAATAGTCTAACAATAGCATCTTCTTATGTTATTCCATTCAAGTTGATTGATAATATGAAATTGTTATATGTTCTTCCGCTAGCAGGGCAATGTCATGATTAAATTTTGGTAATCATTTTTCAGGATGTGCTGGCAATTGGCTCAAATATGAAAGTATTCTGACAACTCCTGCATTGGTCCATGGCCTTTTTTGAGGTTGATTATGTGCTATCGTTGAGCTAACAATATAAGAGGGTGACGAAGCAATTGAAAGTGATTGTGTAGAGGATGTTGAAGTTCCTGTACCTATTTGGACTATGATTTGAAATTGAGAAATGGATGGATGACCTTGTAGTGGTATGGATGGAATGGAGGATGATGATGATAATGTATCACTGTTAGATTTTGATGCTGTCTTCCTAGGTTTTTTTCGACTTCGTAGAGGGAATTCAACTGGTGGAATACCAAGTTTTTCACTCTTTACCCTAGTAAGTAGCTATGATGGGATATATTGCGAAGTCACTCTACCTTGAGATAACTCAGGCTCTTCCTAGAATATTGAAATCCCTTGGACTTTATGAATCGAAGACTGTAATTTACGGGGTTCGAGAGAAGAATTTTCTGGTGTGTTTAGGGTTTCAGCACTGGATGTTATATTTTTCTTTTTAACTTCTCACTTAGGAATAAGAGATTTAGAATGCAAAGGACAAGTTGGAGGGGATGCTGAGGGAGTTTTACTCTTAGAGTGGCATGTGGATTGAAATTTACTCATCGTTCACACTCTCTCCCTCCTTCTGGCACTGAAATGTTGATGCCTCTAAAATCATAGCAAAAACATTAGGGACAACCACCCAGTCCAGACCTTAGTATAGCTCCTTCTCCATTTGGTGTGGTGGCTCTGAATGGATATTAAGCGACCAATTTCCCAATAATGTATGATTTGATGAATAAGTGTTTTAAATCTATAACAAAGATGATAGGTGATTTAATCTATAACACTAAAATATACAGATATATCTATATAACTTGGGTAATCTCATAACAATGCGATTCTTGATGATTCCTAGCAGATAAATAGTAATATAGATTATTTACTTATCCATACAATGATTAATTTAAATAATGACTACTTTGTTTAAGAAATTAAACAAAGTAATTGTGAAAATATATTGCATAACATACTAATATTTATTGCTTACATATATCTCTAATATAAAAATACTAAATCATTCAGAAGTGTCATAATATGTGGTTTTTTTAAGCATGTGAATACATCAACAACAACAAATCAAATGGAGTGCTAATTACATTAAAAAACAAGACAAATAATAGTGATAGAAATACTTAATGCATTTGAGTCTTGTTATCTAAGTAACATTCTAGTTCCACCTTCTTATTCCAAAAACTCCAAGCATATACAAAAATACAGGTCTTGATCAATCTCTTTCACAAAAATTTGAAACCATGATCCACGACTTATAGAAAATAAATTAAGAAGTGCAAAAGTGCAAACTTCTCATGCCTAGTCTTGTGAAAATTGAGGACCCTTTTTAAAGTAACATGAAAAGGTTTTTATGATAAAATTAAAACAAACTATGCACAAAAATCGCTGAGAGTTGTTGGAACTACCTACATTAAAATCTGGGATTTGAATTTTGTTATGAAACCAGCTCACAAAAAGATATAAAAGATAGATCAACGCCTGATAATTCATCCTCTTCAAGGGGGCAACCTCCTTTATGTTACAAAAATGAACAATTATTAGATGATACAAATTAAAATACCTCCTTTATATATATAGGATTCTAAGGGGTCATAATATAATCAGAGCCGACATAACAATAATAAAGTAAGGGCACAATAATAACAATAGTGGGCTTCTATGGGGCACAATAGTAACAATATAGGGACTAAATGGGTACAACAATATAATAAGGAGGTTGTACTAATAACAATAAGGGGTTACACTAGGTCTGAGCTGCCTTGAATAGTGCTGGCATAGTCTTCATTACCTGTGCTCTGTCCACTGCCTGCCTTCTTCTCTCTATCAACTGCTTTCTTCCTGAACGTTTGATGAGGCTGCTTAGTGAACACTGCCTTCTGACATTGAAACCCTTGGTTTTTTGAAACGCTGTTGTATTTGCGTTTTCATGAATGCATTTTACGTGTTTCTGAAAGTGGCTGGTCCTGATTATATTTACTATTTGCAAGCCAAAAAAAACCAATCGAAAGAACAACCCCAAAGACCAGCACCCTGACCAGAGAAAGAGGAATACAAATCACAGTTTTTATCCATTCATAAAACCCCGAAATATTGAGTGTATGGAGGACGCAAGGACATTGAAATCATACGAAAAACCCAAGAATGAAAATGGATTATCGGTATCATGTCCGTGAGCAGCTGACTTCATTGATGTCCAGCGCGACTTCTCCTTCTTCGCTACTAGAAATTGCTTTCATTTTGGGCTCCAGTGGCATCGCCCTCCCATTGTTATAGGCTGATGCTAACAGAGGTGTCGCTGTATATGTATAACTGTGGACAAGGAGGCTGATTCTTGGAGAGTACAGAAGTAACTTCAGACAACCTCTGATTTACATGAGGTAACTTAAATACAATGGAGAATAATGTATCTAGTACTGCGATAACAACTTCTTCAGCATTTAGGGGCTGAATCTGTTCCGTTGGATTTTCATTTGTATCTTTCTTCTCTGAATTTTCTTGACCACCTTCATATGTAGGGTGTATTAGGGGACTTCTTTTGTTTAATAATGTCGTTGAAAACCTTAATGCCCAAACCTTAGGATTTGGTTCAGGATTCGGTACTGAATCAACAATACAACCTTTGATCTTGTTATATAAATCACCCATCTTTATAAAGTTCTCCAGCATAACAGCATACTTTCAAAAAAAAAAATTATGTGAAGAGGAGCCCTTCAAAAGAATATAACATAACATCCTCCATTTATCCAAGGACAAAAGATATGCCGGCGTGAGAGGAGAACATAGTGGGGAAGCTCACCAGCCTTCCATTCCAACAATGCAAGCATAACATATCCACAGTTGATTTCCAGCGTTCAGGTCCCGCTGGTGGCATGCTTGTATTTGTCAGCGGTAGCCTGCAGTTGCCCGGGGAATAAGATCAGCTGAAGTTCAGTCAGATGTTTCATTTGATGCCTATGCCAACAGTAAGCTACTAAGTTTTTAATGATATATTCTGGCTAAATTATTCATAACTATAGTCTACTTTGGGGAATAAGTTTTTTGGATGGCAGTTTGATAAACAACAGGATTTTTGGTTGAGAGTTCTACTAGAATGGATGGATTATGGATTCGTTTTGTCATTGTAATGAGCGAACACGTTTTTCACCAGTCATGATATTGTGAAGGTTGTAAACTGAATGGAACTTGTCTTTAGTTATATTGATTAAATTTACCAGGGGAAGCTATTTATGATTATTCTCAGGTATTATCATTAAAAAAAAGAAAAAAAAAAAGGAGAGAGTGATAACGTCCATGGGCTTCTTTATGGCTAATCTTTAAAGATGAAGAACCTTTCAAATTGATCTTATTGCACTAAGCTGAGTATCTGACTGCTGCTCATGATGCCTTGAATCCTTGCGGTCTTTATTCCAAACTTTTATACTTGAGAGATGACATTGAGATTAATTTGTATAAGGTATTTTCTGTGGTTGTTTGGGAAAAGTTACAGTTAAAAGAGGTCGTGTTTCCACCTGTGTAAATTGTTGGTTGAGAATCTTTTTAGCTGAGTCTAATCAATAGTGCAGAAAGGGGCTAATTCCCTTTAGTCTCTTTATTGTACGAGTCACCTTTATTGTGCGTCAATGGTTCCAACTGTTGTGTTCACACCAATATACAATCCAAGTTCCAAGCAAGTTCGCAGTTGCTGTTGTTGTGGTATTGAAACTCATTATAGTGCATTCGACTGTTGCATAAAGAGTTTGGTGGACTGACTGTAATCTTTTATGTTGCACACTGATCATTTGCTGACATTTATAAAGTATATTGTTGTGTGTTGTAAGTGGATATTACTTTTCCGCATTAAGTAATAATTGTGATTAGTTTTTAAGGTGTAAATCTGACATTGAAGAAAAATGGCGAGAATCAGTGAAGTATTAGAGTTCATGAAAAATCTTATACAATCTACTGTTGATGACACATTACAAATCATCAAAGGATCTCTCTCAAAAATTTAGACATGTCTACAAAATGTACAGGAAAAGATCGATTTTTTGCAGCTTGAATCACAACTACAACAAGAAGAGCTACATCAAAATAGACACCATTCTGAACCTATTTTTGTTCAGAACATT
>APFE030022923.1:326201-347487 GCA_000404065.3 Pinus taeda
TGAGAGTTTGAGGAGTGGTAATTTCTTCCAATGCTTTACAAGATATGGTCGGATTCATTTCTTGATGCTCGATGTGATCTTTCTCTTCTTGAACATTTTTCTTCTTGATATGTCCTTCTATATTGATAGTTTGAGGAGTAGTAATTCCGGCCAATACATAACAAGATATGGTTGGATTCATTTATTCTTTCTCAATGTGATCTTTCACTTCTTGAACCTTTTTTCTTCTTGATATGTCCTTCTATCTTGAGTGTTTGGGTGGTGATTCTTGCTAATGCTTTACAATATATGGTCATATTCATTTCTTCGTTCTCTAGGGTTGGGTCTTGGCATATATTCTCTTCTTTTGATGTTTCTTGATCCTTTTCTTCCTCCTATTCATACTCTATGTAAAATAATTTGTTCTCAGCACACTTACTACCTTTAGTGCATTTTATATCACAATTGTAACAAAGCCCTCTTC
The DNA here is from genome assembly GCA_000404065.3 of Pinus taeda. Lineage (NCBI taxonomy): Eukaryota > Viridiplantae > Streptophyta > Pinopsida > Pinales > Pinaceae > Pinus > Pinus taeda. The sequence continues at coordinate 326,665 of APFE030022923.1, forward strand.
AATTGTTGTGGTGTAAGCGTTATAGGTTGTGGAAGGTTAGGAGAAGAAACACTTCCATAATTATAGTCATGAATGGTGGGATTCCTTGTTTTCGTAATTTCTCTTTTAATTTTTCTTGCCAACACGAATGCCTCCTCCAATGAATCAAGTTCCCAAAAACAAACCTCATGTTGAACATTACCCTTTAAAGTACCTATGAAGACATCAATCCTTAACTTGTCTGGAATATAATTTACCCTACTATTCAATTTTTGAAACTCTTCAATGTGCTCTTCCATCGAACCTTTTTGTTTGATATTTATCAATTGGCTATATAAGGAGTTTCTCTTTGTATCCTCATAATGTGTTATCATTTCCTCCATGATAATTGACCACATGACAAGTGGTTCATAAGAACAAAGCCCTTTATACCATAAAATTGATTCAGTTCTAAAAAATTAGATGCAATACATACCTTTTGTAACAGTGGTACACCATGTAGATAAAAATATTTCTCCATCTATAGTATCCAATTTACTAGATCGTTTCCATCAAACTTCCACATCTCGTGTTTTCTTGATTTTAGGAGCTCAAGCTTGAAACATCTATAACTCTGTAATTTTGGCTCTTCAATTTCTAAAATCTTGACTTGCAGTAGCCCTCTACAGCCTCTTTCTAGTGCCACTAGTCTCAGTCAAATTGGATTCTCCAAGGAAGAGTTATGTGAAATCAGCCATGATGACCTAATTATAGACTAGTTCATTAGAGAAAACTTGTATGACATGCCATGTGTCACTTCTTTGACCTTTTCCTCTTAGAACTGTATACAAGAAACTATAATCTATCCTCGTTCTGTAACTTCTTATGAAATTTCAATCTAATGCACAAAACAAAAGTTATGACTATTTTCCCCAGGTCACTTATTTAGAATGTAATTTAGGGGTCTGCAAAAACCCTAAATTTCTCACACTATATCTTCAAAAATATAGCGAGATAGGATCTAAAATTCGGAGCGAAGGTTCAAACTGACTCTGTCTCAAAAGGGTTTTGTTCCTAGCTTCTGAAACTTTGTAGAAAAATATTTATAGCAAAAATCCCATGATGGCCTATTTAGAGCAGGGAAACCCTAGAATCCACAGCTCTCATACCAAATGTTATGAAACCAACTCACAAAAATATAGAAAAGATAGATCAACACCTTATAATTTATTCTCTTTGATGGGGCAACCTCCTTTACATTACATAGATGAACAATTCTTAGATGATACAAATGAAAATACCTAGTTTCTATATATAGGAGTCTAAGGGGTCATAAAATAATTAGAGCTGACATAAAAATAATAATGTAAGGGCATAATAATAACAATAGTGGGCCTCTATGGGGCACAATAGTAACAATATGGTGACTACATGGGTACAAAAATATAATAAGGGGGTTGTACTAATAACCATAAGGGGTTATACTAGTAGTATACGGGCCTGACAAATTTCAAAAATAGTATTGCGATCAACTTTGAAGAGATTCATCACATGTATTTCTTCTCCTGTATCTGCAACTGACAAATTGAGAGCATGTTTTGAATTTCTAGAGGAGGACTCATCTTAGAGTGTAGTTGTCCTATGTGTGTGGCATCTGAAAGCTCAAGCGTCTTGCAATCAACATCATTGGCAAGGAATTTGATGGTCATCTGTTGGTTGTGCAGCTTAACCAGAAAGGACCAATATGCATCCCAGTTAAGGCTTTGTATTGTTTTGAGTTGTTCATCTTTGGTGGCCAAATATTGTTTCCATTGATTTTCTAACACTTTCACCCTAGGAAGATTTCCTGGGGAACAATCAGAAATTAAATTGGCTCCATATAATTTATCATTCACCAGCTCAATCACATTATTCATTATAGCCCTAGCCCTGGAGGTATCCCTTTCTGCCTTTATCAACTATGTTCCCCATTCCGGAAAGAATATTTCTTTATGCAACTGTTGAATTTTTGGTAGTTTAGCAGCTCTTCCTTCCTCTGTGCTTTGCCAGGAGAGGTAATTTGTAATTTTATCATCTGCATCCTCAAATTATAATCTCGTATTAACTACCTGATCATTCAGTGATGTTGTTGTGATGCATAATGTGTCGATCAGGGATATGTTATGGCAAAGTAGATTTAGCTATTGAGATCAGGCTTTACTTTCCTCTAGGGCTTCCTTCTTAAGTTCCTAAACCTTCGGATAATCTCTGAACTATTGTATATAGAGTTGTAACTATGTGATTTTCTCCTCTCTAGCATTAATTTCTTGTTGATGTGTCAATTGAAGTTGTTTGAGCTCTTGAGACAAATGTTGTTTTTTTGGATGGCATGTAAGTCAATATTTTGTTTTTCTAGGTTTAATTGTACTTCAAGCTCCTCGTTCTTTTGTTTTTCTTCTACCAACTGTTCCTCAAAGCCAATTAATATTTTATTCTTCAACTGTTGTTTGTTCTTCAAACTGATTAATCCTTTGATCCATTTATTTGATCAATTGGTTAACTTCAGTTGCCTTATCAATTGTAGCAACTATGTATGCCCCTGTAAATTGAGATAAATTAGTCAAATCCTCAAAAGCATTGACCTCTAAATCCTTCCATATAATATTCATAAATTGAGTTTGAGGAGTTGTGGATGATGTTTGGTCTATTTTCCTCTTTTTCCTCTGCCTCTTGACTATATCCCTATGTTTTGGGATATAAAATACATATAAGGGTGGCATTTCCTCAATATTCAATGTAATTTCTCTTGAAGGATTTTCAGGGATTATTTCAATCTCTTTCTGAGCTATGTCTTTATTGGTTGTTCCCTCAATTTCACTATCAGGAACAATGGGCCATTGTTTTGCAGGCGATGTTGATGTCATAATATTTTGGGTATCACTCTAGCTTTTGATCTGATGATCAAATTGCTCCCATTCTTTAATTAATATGGAATCAATATTAACCTCTATTCTAAGTGATTCACTGGTATTTCCACTTGTTTCACCTTCTCTAGAAATCTATTCAATAATCTGCTCCCCTGTGTGCTCTGTTTGTTGAACAATAGGGGGAGTATTTAATGAATCTAGAGGTACTGTAAGTAACCTCCATGTCTTGTATTCCATGAATTTGTCCATCCTGTTCGCTCCGAATTTGAATCTTTCCAAATGACTTACTATTGAGAATAACTCTGTTGAAGCGAATAAGTCATCAAACTCATCATTCTCATTTATGAATTTACTAGCTTTCACCTGAGTGGTGAATTTGAAAGTAACCTTGTTTGGATCAAAATGTCTTTTAGGAATAACCACTAGACTCGGATCTTTTGTTTCTCTACTTGTTTCTTGGCATGCTTGAAATCATGCAATGTGTAAGTGCCACAACAAAGGGGAAATGAAGGCGACACTTGTTTCTTAGACTCTTTAAGGTTTCTAGACATCCCTTTTTCCACTATTTGGTAGGCTATTTTCCTATCTAATTGCTTATCTAGAATGTAGAGTCGAAGGACACGATGATCTCTAATACTGCCAAAAACCCTAATATAGGTACACTTATCCTCCCCAAACCAACTGACGATTGTGGTTAAATCAATACCAGCCTCGTCAAATAGCTGAGGAGTGAGCTTATTAAAGATGGCTTGATGGAAAATAAAAATGAAACCATGGAAAATCTTGTATAAATGATTCTTGTATTTATACCTCCATAAGTACTTATGATAAATATGAATGGGGGTTGGATGCTCAAAAATCCATTTCCAACTTAGAATGGGAAAGTCGGAATTAAAACATATTTTGTCCATTATGTAAGCACTCATATAGAATGGGGGCATAGCTCGGGTGCTAACAATTCTTTTTCTTTCTACAATCTAATATTTGATGGTCCATTTTGTCCAATAGAATAGTTGCCCAATCCATAACAAAGGAGTTGATTGCTGCTTCTATCAGTGGAACCATTTCTATAGAAAATCTAGTAGAATCAAGGCTTCCAAAGAGCCTACATACCATAACAACAACATAATAATATGGATATGCCAGGAGTCCACAGGTTACATACCACAAAATTCATGTTTATGCTTGTTAGGAAAATGTCTCCACTATTTGATGTTGCTTGACTCTATCTGATTCTCCTTAGTGAAAGATTCCAGCAATAATTTGTTGTAGTGTCACTAGGGATCCAGCAAGTGAGATATTCTCTTGACATTTTCAGGTCTTAATGTCCCGAACATCCTCCCATCGGATGTAAAGAATGCTCTATCTGTTATATTAATACTTTCAATTGCCCATCTCACTAGCTCATTATATGCTAAAAAAATTGGATGGGCTTCTATTCTATGGAGGAAGGAGCTGCCCAAATCACTGAGCGTGTTTTATGTTTCATCAATTCCATCAGTTGTTTCTTCTTCTTCTATCTCCTTTGGATTTTCTGCTTCAAGTAAATCATATATACCTTCCCATGAGATTTTACCAAGGCCTTAACAGGTAGTATCTAAAATTAACACCAATTTTTCTTGTCCTTCTTCCGCTGTAATGGGGGCCTTTGTCTTTCGATATTTCTTAGACATCTTCACCAATTGTGTGATTTTGAATTAACACTACAAAATGAGAAAGAGGAGCGTAACAGGTGAAAATTTTTAGAGGAGATAATACACAAATTACAAACTAAAAGCAGTTATGTGTATTATCTGAAAAAAGATTTATATTGTACATATCTACAACGGATGAAATCCTTAAAATGACTTAACCATAACTACCCCTTAATGCTTTACCATAACTTCATTACATGAAAAATTAATGTTGAAGCAATATATGTGGTATCGTAGGTTTTATAATGGTCCTTTTCTAGAATAGGTGTTGTGACTCTGCAATTTGCGATTAGCGATTGTGTTATTTTAATATTTGTGGAACCATCATGTATCGCAAATTGAGAGTTATAAGGACCATGCTCAAAAGGTCTCTTTGCTTTGTTGGGATTGCAATGCGTGCTAAACTAGCATGGGGAGTTGATGGGTTTCAAGCTTGGCAAATCATGTTTTTCTTTATAATTGATTCATCCCAATATCACATATATTCATAGTATTTATTACTCACTTTTGTCGAGAGCACGATATGTGATAATTATGTTGCATCACAACTTTTGAATGGAGTGTTTTGGATGCTTTCCTATGAATCAGTGATATGTGATTGTGATAGCCTTATCACATTGCAAGGTTTCAGTGAAACACTATAAGTCATTCCCTAGGATTAATGATGTGTGAGACGTGATAGTTAAATCACATTGTATTTTTTATAAGTTGCTTATTTTGATTAAAACTTCACGATGAGGGTTTTTCTATGAATTTGATCACATCACAACTTTCCAAATGGATCTTCATGGGTTCTAAAGAATTGCAGTTTGCGATGAGAAGTCCTAAATACTCATAAGCAACTTTTATATGACAAATATGCCAAATCTATTTTATTCGAAAGTTTTATTACTTTTTATATCCTAAAGAGGACCCATTTCTTATTTATAATTTTAAGAATAAGATTAATTTAAATGGGGGGTTGTTGTATAGCACAACGGAACCTCACTAAGTCTAGTAGCATTCACACCACAATTTTTCTTCCTCATTGCCTTTGGCAAACCAATATTTTTTGCAAAACAATCTCTTCCGCTTCTCCTCTGGCAGAGAGCTCTTTATGGACACTCTCGAACTTATCAAGACCACTTGGTGAATAAGGATTCTCCCTTGTCCCATGTCCCCACCGGTATCTTGACCTTGGAAGAACTGAGCTCCTAAATAGCACACGGAAGGTGCCTAACAGAAGTAGTACCTAGTATTGTTTTGGAACATGGATTAATGGTTGCTCACTCATCATCTAAACATGCAGTGCTCACTCATCATGGAGCTAGCATTAATGCTTGATCACTCATCATATCAATAGGAAGTGCTAACTCATCATCTAAATAGGTAGGGAACTTAGACGGTTAAACAACCAACAACATAAACATCTGAGCCAGTAGCCAAGGTAGCAAAAAGAGAAATGGTGTTGAACAGGGAATATAACATCTATTTGGGAAGCTATGACATCTATGTTACTTAACCTACAAGGCTGATTTGATGGAGGTTAACATAAATCAAATCATCTGTACATGTTAGTTGCTAATAATTCAATGTGAACACATTTCATTCTATTCAACATTATCCATGCAGCATCAACATACATGTAATTTATTTTTGTTGTTATATAATAAAGTTAGAAGTCGGTTAGTGGTGACCTCTCTTGCACTTTTTTTTTGCTTCTGCTCGACTACATTGGTCTATATCATGTATTGTTTATGCTATCACATTGCATTAACATACTTTACCCTGTGTGGGGTTTCAATTTTTGAGCTAGGTTGTTATGGTTATGGTTGAAACTCGATCCTACTATACACAATGGAAAATTTATTTGAAACCAGGTTTTATTTTTCTTTTGTTCCTTTCAAAGGAATGATTTTAAAATGCTTTTGTGTTTTTATCAGAGTTTTTATATTGGGTGGTTTTTATATTTACCCTATGTAGGGCTTTAGTTTTTGAGCTACACTGTTACGGTTATGGTTGAAACTCAATCTTTCTTTGAAACCCGGTTTTTAAATACCTTGTATGATCTCTTTAAATGACTAGAGGTATTTTTATCTTATCCTTTGATTGTATGCATCCAATCTTGTAGGCTACTATTGTCTCCTATGTTTTCCATGAACACAGTCTTAATAATGCTATATGCTTTTGAATAATCCCACCACACCAAACTTTTCTTGTATTGTTCTTAGTTTCCCCATGAAAATTTACTTTCATCTTGTCTAATCTTCTTGGGGGTTTTCATCCAAAATTTAACAATAAAATAGAGTTGTACTTTACTTATTCAAAGAAATGATTTTTTATTATAGATTCTAGGTCAATTGGATTCCCTTGCCATTCTGCCACTCCAGGAGCATGCCAAATCTAACTAAGCTCACAAACAATCTTACTCTTCCTAACTCTTGCTATTAAAAATGATTTGAATAGATGTCCAAGGTTCAGTATTGGTAGAATTTATATCAATCCACATATTCTACTTTGTCTTGGCTAATGTCCATGCAATCAATGACTCATTCTCATATTTCTCTATTTTCGTGGTTAATCTAAAAATTTTCTGATACTCAGTGACATATACATTATCAACCCTTATCTTATCATCTTAAATTTTCTCTAGTTGATTTTTGAGTTTTCCATTTTTTTGATGACATGTCTCTCATACGTTTTGATGTTTGATCTTCCTGATTGTTACTAGAATACTCTATTTCTATTGTACATAATGTTGTTGTATATGTTCCTACTCCACTGTTGATTTGGAGTTCGCTCTCCTTGATTAATTTTTCCATCTTTACTTCCATTTTATGAATTTGTGTATTTTTTTCTACAATAATTCAAAGCATATTTTTGTTTTCTTTCTCCATCTGCCCTACTTCTTGTTCTTAAGGATGTTCAGTAGTTGGAAATTGTAGTTATTTCCTTGATTCTTGAATATCATCATTCCTAATTTTTTTTATCTCTTGTGTTGATTTTACATCTTTAGTATCGAGTTTTAATTTCAAAAACCAACAATTCAAGTCCTTTAGTTATTCTATCCTTAGCTAGAGAAGACATCCCTTCCAATTTTAATTGGCAAATGAATGTGATTGAAAGAAGCCTAGAGCTTAGAAGCTACCATGGTAGAAATCGACAAAGTTGAATATATCATTTCCTCTACCTACCTATAAAGGTCAATGTGATCAATTGGATGAATTTTCTTGGTGTCAATGAAAAAAAGACGCTTTGTAATCTTCAGCTCTTTTAGGTGCAAGGACCTTTGCTTCCAAATATTGTAATTGGAACTAACCTTTTTCATTGTTAATGGAAGAAAGTAATCTACTCTACTTTGTCGAAGACTATCTCCAAAACTATAAATATGTGAAAGTCTTCACTGCCACATTTTTCTTCTTTGTCTCTAAGAATTTTACAAAAATACTTTATTTTTGAAGAAAAAGGAGAAGAATGAGAATCCAATGTAGCTTCGGGAATTTTCTATAATTGTTTAAATATGGAAACAAGAATACTCTGATTTAATTTGTCCTTGAATTAAATTGTGAATTAAAATCGAATTTACTCTTAACAAATGCTTGGAAATAATTAATTAATTTATTTTTAAATTAATTAGTTGGAGAAATTTAAGTTAGAAGTATTTCTAAAGTCATGAAAGAGTTATCCCTTAAGTTGAGGAGATAAGATTGAGTTATGTTTGAGTTGTAATTAGTTAACTCAGTTTACCGAGTTAATTCCAGTTAAATTAGTTCCAAACTATTTCAGGAACTAATAGCGATTTAACAGTTACTTGATGCATTAATACACTTAATTAGTGCTACTCCAGTTAATTGAATATTCCCTCATAAAAAATGCATTCATTTCCATTTTGAGAAAGACCCAATTGAGATTAATGTTCAAGGACAATGTACTATTAGTTGCATGTGTTTTCTCATGGAGAAAAATATTGCATGCAGTCAAGGATTTATCGTTGAGGATTGCGCAGTTTTGGAGGGTTGGTTTTCCACTTGGTAAAGGAAAATCATCCACAAAGAACAACATAAGGAAATAATAGCTTTGAGGGAGGAGAGGATGGTAGGATAGAAGCTAAGATTGCCTATGCACATCTATGAGGATTGTACTGAGAGCTGGCTAGCTGTGAGAGCTAAGGCTTTGTATAATTCCTATGTATTTCCACCATGTATAATAATACAATAGTGTGGGGTTTTTAGCTGAGGCTTTCCCCAAAGTATATTCATGTGTATTGTCCCATTGATTCTTCTTCTTCTAGTTATATTGTTTAGCTCTAGCTTTAAGCTTTTGCAAATTTATAATAGAGGTAGGTTATAGTATTTTGATTTGGTTTATATTGAATTATCAGGTTAACATATCACAAATTTTTCTACATGGTATCGGAGCTATGAACAGTATGCTGAGAACAGAATTTGAAGGTTGAATTTCGCGGTTGCAGGTGCAAATTGAATTCTCATCATACTTCAAGGTTGGCCATTGGCATTCTATGGCTTGAGACTCGAATTATAAAGCATGGAAAGATAGCATGGAGGCAATATTAGCAGACAATGGATTGAAGGAATTCATTGATCAAGAAATCCCAAAACTAGCTTCAACTAATGCACAAGAGTTGGCTGAGTGGAAGAAGTGTGTGGAAAAGGTGAGATAGATCATCCTTGAGGGAGTTTGAGACCATATTGTCTCTAGTCTCCATGGGAAGGATACTCCATTTTCAATGTGGAAGACACTGAAGGACCTCTGGTAGAATAGTAGCGACCAGAGGAAATTGGCGCTCAAGGATAAGCTTCGAAGTATCAATATGGAGAAGGGTGATACTATTTCCACATATCTAAAAAAGCTCACCAACTATAGAGATGAGCTTTGCAGTGTGGGAATAAATATTGCTGATGATGATATGGTGAGCCTCACTCTCCTTGGCCTTCCAAAGAGTTGGAATAGCTACCAAGACTCTGTGAATGGAAGGGAGAAACTGCCATATTGGGAATGACTATGGATAGATCTTATTCAAGAGGAGACTAGGAGGAGCACATGAGATGGTTCTTCATCCAAGAATGATGGTGAAGAAAATTTAGCCTTACGATGTAAGGAAAGGAAAGGGAAGGGGCAGACTTCCCATTTCAAATCGAGTTCTTCTCATTGAGGGAAGAAGGGTGACATGTCTAAAGTAAGATGCTTTAATTATCACAAGATGTGACATTATACAACTAATTTCCCATTGAATAAATCCAAGAAGGGATCCTTGAAAGGATCGGAAGATCAGGAATTAGCCTCTCAGTTTGAAATGGACTTTATCCTCATTGCATGCATGGTGTCATCAATGATGGGTTATGGCTAATATCTTGACAATGGAGACTCATTCCACATGACCGGTGATAAAAAATTATTCAGTACCTTGGAGGAGAATGACCACACGATGTGCATAAAGATGGGTGACAATGGAAGGTATAAGGTTTTAGTATTGGGAACAATTTCTTTCAAGAGGGAGCATGGAGCTCTTCTCACCTTGACAAATGTGATGTATGTGCCTGGATTGAAGAAGAACTTGGTATCAGTCCTGATGTTGGAGGAAAAAGGCTATGATGTTGACTTCAGTAAAGGAATGGCATTCCTAAGACACATAGCCATGGGTTAAACCAAGAGCATAGGGATTCAGGTGAAGAATCTCTATAAACTAGGGGTAGATGATTGTGCAACATTGATTACGAAAGTAGAATTGGTGCAAAGCCAAGACATTGGTGAGTTGTGGCATAGGCAGTTGGGCCGTTTGCATCATGGGGCTTTGAAGATATTGCAACAGATATCTACAGGACATCCCATAGGTAAACTTGAGCAAGTTGACACATGCAAAGGTTGTACCTTAGGAAAGTACACCAAATCTTCCTTTCATGATCGAGATAGTCGAGCAGAGGCTATTTTAGAGTGAGTTCATAATGATTTGTGTGGACCATTCTCAATGGCATCCACAACAAAGAAAAGGTATTATTTGATTTTCATTGATGACTATTCTCATAAATGCTATATTTATTTCATCCAGAAGAAGGACCAGCCTTCACAAAGTTTTGTGAGTTTAAATCTTTGTTCGAGAAAGAGTCAGGGAAGAAGATCAAGGCCTCGAGAAGCGACAATGGTGAATAATATATCTATCAAGAGTTTGAGGACTTCTATGTAGCAGAATTAATTAAACGATATTTGATAGTACCTCATAACCCACAGTAGAATGTGCTATATAAGAGGAAGAACAAAACTATTGTAGTGGTAGCATGGGAAATGCTACATGACGAAGGCCTACCACTTCACTTGTGGGCTGAGGCATGCAATACAACGTTCTATTTGCATAATAGAAGCCTGCCTCACATACATGGGATGAAGACACCAGAGCAAGCTTTCTCCAATAAGAGACAAGATGTGGGTCACCTAAAAATATTTGGCCCATCGGTATATTTCCATCTGACAAAGGATGCGAGGAAGAAGCTTGGGCCAGCAGCAGAGTTGGGGATATTTGTGGGACACACTGATACAACTCACAACTATTAGGTGTACCTACCTACCAGTCGAAGGACAGTAGTTGGCAGAGATCTCAAGTTTGATGAGCAAAAGGCCATGTGAGTTTCCCTTGAGAGGGAGCTCCAACTATAGGCTGTGGAGGAGCTATTTGTTGCTAAGGAGGAGGTGCCTTAGACTGATGTGAAGTAGACACATGCAGAGGTTCCAGGAATGGAGACATCCACTCAGGCACAGTCTTCTAGAGATGGATGGAAGAACACAAGAGAAGCTGACAGATTGTTGGAAGATGTGAGAGAGAATGTGGGAGCACCGTCCTCTCATTGCAGACAGAGGAGGTCACCTGAGAGGTACTCTGGATACATGGCCCTTGCTGGGGAATGTGTTGAGACTGAGCCATCTTCCTTTGAGGAAGTAGTGAAACAACCGATTTGGGTTGATGCTATGGTGGAGGAGTATGACTCCATAGTTTGTAACAATGTTTAGGACATGGATTCGAGACAAGAGAACAAGTCAGTTGTGAGTTCTCATTGGCTTTACAAGGTAGAGCAAGTTGTTGATGGTTGTGTGGAGAAGAATAAGGAAAGTTTATTTCCCATGGCTTTTCACATTTCAGGGAGGATCATGTTGTTGCAGTATATATTTCGACAGAAGAGCAAGATGCTGACATTTTGACAAAGGCATTGTCAAAGTGTAAATTCGAGTTCCATAGAGACGGGATCACGGTGGCAGATAACCCCTTTCTTATTGAGAGGGAGTGTTGAAATATGGCAACAAGAATACTCTAATTTAATTTTTCCTTGAATTCAATTGTGAATTGAAATCAAATTTAGTCTTGACAACTACTTGGAAATAATTAATTAATTTATTTTTAAATTAATTAGTTGGAGAAATTCAAGTTAGAAGTCTTTCTGAAGTCATGCAAGAGTTATCCCTTAAATTAAAGAGAGGAGATTGAGTTATATTTGAGTTGTAGTTAGTTAACTCAGTTTACTGAGTTAAGTCCAGTTAAATTAGTTCCAAAATATTTGAGGAACTAATGGTGAGTTAATACTCAGTTGATGCATTAATGCGCTCAACTAGTGCTACTCCATTTAAATAAAGATTCCCTCATCAGAATCTCATGCATGTCTGTTTTGAGAAATACCCAATTGAGATTAATGTTCAAGGACAACGTACTAACAGTTGCATGTGTTTTCTCATGTAGAAATCTGATGCATGTGATCAAGGATTTATCCTTGGGGATTATGCAGTTTTGGAGGATTAGTTTTCCACATGGTAAAGGCAAATCATCCACAAGGAACAAGACAAGGAAATAGGAGCTTGGAGGGTAGAGAGGAAGGCAAGCGAGAAGCCAATATTTCCTACGATCATCTTTGAGGATTGTATTGAGAGATGGCTAGCTATGAGAGCTAAGACTTTGTATAATTCCTTTGTATTTCCACCATGTATGATAATACAATAGTGTGGGAATTTTAGCTAAGGCTCTCCCCAGAGTATTTTCATGCATATTGTGCCATTGATTCTTCTTCTTCTAGTTATATTATTCATCTCAACCTCTAAGTTTTCACAAAATGGTAGTAGAAGTAGGTTATAGTATTCTGCTTTTATTTATATTGCATTATCCGGTTAACCTATCACAAATTCTGTATAATAATGAAAAAGGAGATTGTGTTGATAGTACAACTGTAGTAAGCTCTTAGGATGTTTGAGATTCTAAATATTCTTCATTTAGATTTATAGTTTTCCTTGTTTTGAATACTTAGAATGTTGCTTTCTATGACTCTCGATGTACTCGAGATACAGTTTCGTATATACACATAGGTATATGATATACATATACATGTGGAAAATTACGTTGATGACTCAACATAATCATGAGAGGAGTGCACATTAATGTATATGATGAATGATTTAATGCTAAATTATAAGTGACTTGAAAGTTCAAATAAATAGCATTTAACTCGGTTATCTTCTTTTAATATGTTTATGTCTTTATGGTAAAACTAAACACTAACAACCTTATTTGTTTATATAAAACAACCTACATACATCTTAACTCTAAATCTACTAAGAGTCAAGAGGGGTCAAATATTTTTAGGTGCAAACTACTTTTGGATAGAAAAGAGATTTGATCCCTCTCAAGGCTTGGTAGATCCGGTGTTAAGATAGATCTAGGTTGATTTAATTATGAACTAGCATAGCTATATAAATTAGAAGAATAGAAAATGTTGATAAGAATATAAACATTTATTATATAATATATATAACACATTTATTTTAAGTTTTATTATTTTTTGTAGCTCCATTTATATAAGATGGATAAATTTGGTTAATATATACTATAACTATTATATTAGTATATATATATATATATATATATATAATATAATATATATAATATATAATATAATATATATATATATATATACTATATATATATATTATTATATAGATATATTATATATATATATAATATATATATTAACCATTGGAAAAATAAGGGTTATGAGGCAAAAACCACAATGGTAAATTGACTAATATATAGTATATAAAGTGCTATAACAATATTTATAGGATTAGCTTATTTAATTTTTCTAATTTTAATTTTACTTTAAATCATTTTAATTTTTTATTTTATTTTATTTTTTAATTTTAATTTTACTGAGTCAAAATGTTTACATATGTTATGCCCCTATAATACTAGTGTATTCTGCCATTATTATTTTCATTGTAGCCCTTATTGTTATTTTTGTTCCCATTTTGTCCCCATATTTTTATTATTGTGCCCCATAGAAGACCACTATTATTATTCTTGTGCCCTTACATTATTATTGTTATGTCGACTGTAATTATATTATGACTCATTAGATTCATATATATAGAAACAAAGTTTTTTAATTTGACTCATCAAATAATTGTTCAATTGTGTAATGTAAAGGACATTTCCCCCTCAAAGAGGACAATTTTGAGGTCATTGATCTATTTTTTCTATCTTTTTGTGAGTTGGTTTCATAACATTTTGGATTAGTGGTTTGGATTATAGGATTTTGTTGCTTCAAACATATCATTGTGGAATTTTCACTATAAAAATTTTTCTACGAAGCTTGTGAAGTTGAAAAAAAAAACATGTGAGATGAAATCTTGATGAATGTTGTGTCTGAATTTTAGTTCTTGACTCCCTATATTTTTGGAGAATGATACAAGGAAGTTATGGTTTTTGTAGGCTCTCAAATTCCATTTCAAATAGGTGACCTTAGGAAATGCGTCATAACTTCTCTTTGAGAATTGAGTTTAAATTCCATAAAAAATGAGAGAAAGAGAACATACTGTAGTTTGTGGGGTATTGTTTTCAAGATGGAAGGTCAAAACAATGAGATGTGCCACTTTGTACAAGTTCATTGTACTAAGCCAATCTCAAATCCAAACATTGTGGGAGATTGGTCATAATGCTTTCTTAGAGAATCCAATCTCGATCAAGCTTGTGGGGTTAAAAACAAGATTCAGAGGAATACTGCAGGAAAAAATGTCAAACCTTGGAGATTCGCCATTACAGAGACACAATAGATTCAACATCGATCTCCTAAAAAGAAGAAAAAGGTGTGTATTTTTTTTAAATTTTCATAAGTTTTGTTTGAAAACATAATTTGAAATCATTCAAAGTGAGTAGTGAAGCAAAATACTCATTAATTTATTACCCCAAAAAATAAAATGGAAACACCTAGTGAGAAACCCAAAATTACTACTATGACACATGAAGAAGAGGAAATGCAACATGATATATCAAACTTACAAGAACAAGTGCAACAATTTTCCGCTCTTGCAAAGAGTAACCAAAAATTAAATGAAAGTTAATATGGATGGTTTGAAGAATAACTTAAAGTGAGACATGGAAGGATTGAAGAACAACATGAAATTTAACATGGATGACATGAATGCTAATATGGTTGACATGAAAGATAATACGGAAGATTCTAAGAATGGTTTAAAAGCATACGTGGAAGGTTTCAAGGAAGGTTTGACAAGGTTGCTACAAGAAATGCTTCCTAATGGAGAAAAGGTATTAGATGAAAATCATCATGAGAACAAAAGAAATGTTAATCATAATTTCATAGACTCTATCATTGGATCGAAGACCCACCATATTCCAAAGATCGATATGAGGAAGTTTTATGGCAAGGATCCCCTAACATGGATCCTACAGATGGATCAATATTTTGATCTCCATAATGTGCAACACACACAAAAGGTATGCATTGCAACTTTATATTTGGAACCCAATCAGTTTATATGTTATTGATGGCTTTGATCTCATAAAAAAATGTAACTTGGTCAATTTGTATAGAGGAAATGATGGCACATTATGAGGATATAAAGAGAAACACATTCTTTAGTCAATTGATAAATCTCAAACAAAAGGGTTCAATGGTTGAGCACTTTGAGGACTTCCAAAAATTGAATATAACGATAAATGATATTCAAGAGGAACATAGGATTGATGTGTTCATAGGGAACTTAAACGGTAATGTCCAACATGAGGTTCTCCTTTGGGAACCTGATTCATTGGAAAAGGCATTCACGTTGGTAAGAAAAATTGAAAGAAATATTATGGCACCAAGGAAGCCAACTACTCACAACTATAAAGATGGAAGTGTTGTTGCCCCTAGCCTTCCACAACCTGCAAGGTTGACAACACAACAATTGGAAAAAAAATTAGAAAAGGTGATTCATTATAGTTTTGATCACAAATACACTAAAGGTCATAAGTGTGCGGAGAAGAAATCATTTTACATAGATTATAAGGAGGAGGAAGGAAAGGAAAAAGAAACATCAAAGAAGAGGATATACACCAAGAACCAACCCTAGAGAAAGAAGAAATAAATTCAAACATACCATGTAATGCATTAGCATGAATTACCACCCCTCAAACTCTCAAGATAGAAGGACATATCAAGAAGAAAAAGTTAATAGTGTTGATTGATTCAGGTAGTACCTATAATTTTATTCATTATAACATAGCCAAGAAATTGAATTGCTTCATATATCCATTACAAGAGTGTCAAGTGATTGTTACAAATGGAGGAACCATAACTTTCATTGGAATGTGCCATAATATCAAGTAATCCATGGGAGAATATGTATTGAGTAGTCTAATGCTTTCCATTTCAATGGGTGGTATTGATGTTGTACTCGGAGTCCAATGGCTAAAAACATTGGGTATAATAGATTTTACTTTTGAACAACTTTTCTTGAGTTTTTTTCAGAAGGAAAAGAAGTTGAATTAAGGGATATCACAGGGAAAATGGGAAAGGTAATTAACTCAACGGCATGACAAAGTTTCTCAAGAAAGAACAATGGGGCATAATTTGGCAATTATGTTCACTAGAGGTTCCTGCATCAAAATAATCTATTTCTCAAGATCTCCAAAAAGTCTTGAACAATTATTACAAGGTATTTGATACTCCAAAAGGCCTCCCACCTATTTGTGATCATAACCATGCTATTAATTTGATTCCTAGAAGTGTTCCTCCAAACATCAAGCCTTACAGATATCCCAATGCCCAAAAGAGGGAAATTGATCATATGGTTGCAAAAGTGCAAGAGGTTGGTATAATTCAACCTAGTCAAAATTATTTATCTGCTCTAGTATTACTTGTGCACAAGAAGGATGGACCATGGCACATGTGTCTGGATTACAAGGAGCTCAACAAGCTCACTATTAAAGATAAATTTCTCATTCCAGTCAATGATGAATTATTGGATGAATTACATGGAGAAATTTACATCACCAAGTTGGATATCCGTTCAAGGTATCATCAAATCACAATTAAGACTGAAGACATTCCAAAAACAACATTTAGAACTCATAAGGGTCATTATGAATTCTTGGTCATGACTTTTGACCTTACCTAATGGGAAGACACTTCTAGGTAAAAATGGATCATGATAGTCTTAAATACATTTTAGAACAAAGATTATCTTCAGAAGAGCAACAAAAATGGGTCCAAAAGATATTGGGTTATGAATTTAAAATCATCGACAAAAAGGGGAAGCAAAATGTTGTTGCATATGCACTCTCAAGAAAGGATGAAGATGTGGAAGCATTATTTTGTGTCATTTCTATTATCCAACGAGATTGGATAAATGAAGCGATAGTTGAATGAAAGAATGGTGAACAAGTTTGGGCACTCATTAAAAAGTTACAGCAACATCCCAATACATGTGACACATTTAGATAGAAGAATGATTCATTATGGTACAAATATCGCTTATACCTCTACAAGTATTCCCAAATCAAACAAGATATTCTTCTTGAGTTACACACCTCTCCTTTAGGAGGGCACTCAATGTTTTTAAAAACTTACCATAGGGTTAATAAGGAATTTTTTTGTATGTCCTAAAATCTTATATTCAAAATTTTCTGGTGAAATGTTTGGTTTTCCAACAAAATAAAGTTGAAACAATTTGGACATAGGGTTTGTAACAACCTTTATCCATTCCATGTCAATGTTGGGAGGATATTTCAATGGATTTTATCACAAGCCTACCCAACTCTAAAGGAAAGAGTGTGATTATGGTGATAGTTAATAGACTTAACAAGTATGCACACTTTTGTGTATTATCTCATCCATTTAAAGCTAGTACAATTCTTACTGCATTTATGGAAACAATACGAAATCTACATGGAAACAAAAACATTATTGTAAGTGACGGAGATTCCATTTTTCCTAAAAAAATTGGACGAAATTATTTTCTTGTTTGGGTAATCAGTTAGCTTATAGATCATCTTCTCATCCTGAATTTCATGGGCAAACTAGGATAGTGAACTAATGTTTGCAAGGATATCTTTACTTCTTTGTAACTGATAAACAAACACAACAATGAGGTGGTTGCCTCTAGCTGAATGGTGGTATAACATTTCCTTCCATACTGTAGCATAAATGACCCCATTTATAGCACTTTATGGATATCATCCATCGTCCATCACATCATCTTTAAGACAAAATTCAAAGGTTCATGCAATGGAAGATTACATTGAGCATCAACAACAAGTTCTTCAACTCTTAAAAGATAACCTCACCTCGCCGCAAAATAGAACGAAACAATAGTAAGATCAACATTGCAGGGAAATAAGTTTTGATGTAGGTGATTGATTATTTCTACAACTACGAACATACAAACAAATTCCCCTCAAGAAAGCTAAGAAGGATAATAAATTGTCACCAAAGTATTATGGTCTGTACAAGGTGTTGCAAAAGATTGGTATTGTGGAATACAAATTGGAGCTTTGTGCATATTCCTGAGTGTAGCTAGCTTTCAATGTTTCATACTTAAAGAAGGTTATAGGTGACAAGCTCCCACTTCAAACAATATTTTCACAACTTGACGAGGAATGAAAAATCATATTGGAACCTAAAGGAATCACAAAAACAAGAACATGATAGTTACTAAATAAACCAATTTTAGAGTATCTCATGAAGTGGGAGAACTTACACACTGAAGATTCCATATGGGAGGATGAGAATTTTATACATAAGCATCGAGAACTACTCAAGTGTTGAGAACAACACCTTTTTGAAGGACATGGGCATGCTAGGTCCCTATAATACTAGCGTATCCCCCCATTATTATTCTCTTGTAACCCTTATTGTTATTTTTGAGCCCATGTTGTCCACATATTGTTATTATTGTGCCCCATAGAAGGCCACTATTTTTATTCTTGCGCCCTTACAATATTATTGTTATGTTGGCTCTCATTATATTGTGACGTCTTAGACTCCTATATATAGAAAGGGGGTTTTCTCATTTGAATCATTGAATAATTGTTCATTTGTGTAATATAAAGGAGGTTTCACCATGGAAGAGGTTGATTTTGAAGTTGTTGATCTATCTTTTCTATCTTTTTGTGAACTGGTTGCATAACATAACATAACAAAAAATTTACTATGGAGAATCTTAACTTGTAAATGGATTACTAACAACCCATTCCAAGAAAAACATAATTCATGTTCATAAGACATTTTCTTTTAATTAATCAATTTAATTAGAAAGCTAGAAAAATCATAACTAGTAAGAATATTCTAGTAGTTATTCTCTTTCTTCTCTTTTAACTTAGTTGGTTAATTAAAACTAATTGTCATATAAACATGTGTTATGATTTTTATGGCCATGTGGTATTAGTAAGACATGCTATGGGCCCATGGTCTTGTAATAAAGTCTATTTATAGGTTAAAAATCTCCATATTAAAGTGGGGATGAATCTCCATGGTAAATAATCATGTTAAATATTTTTTAAATATATAATATTTAACACATATGACAAGTCATACAAATTAAATGACTAATAAAATAATTAATTGATAAGTTCAACATATATACATTTTATTGTAAATAGATTTTGTTACAATACCATGACTTATCAATACCGCATGCCCAAAAAGAATATAACTTATTTCAGATGACACTTTTTAATCTTACATTTTTTAATTAATCAATTTAATTAAGAGGAAAAATATCCTAATAAATAATAATAAATATTAAAAATAATTTACAATTTACTTAATTTTTATAAGTAAGTTTAATGGATTATAAAAATTTGTTTTATATCAAATTCATATTACTTTATTTATATTAAAATGAAGCTAAACTTAAGTATAAATTATATACGAAATCAAAGTTCCATATTTAGATTAGCAATTTTATCTATAATACTTTGCTCTTAGGATTTTGGCCAATTTTAAATTAACACACAATATAAAAATTAAAAACAAAAAAACAAAAAACACTTGACTTGAGTAAAGATACGTATTAGGAATAGAACAATTTTTCACTCATATAAAACGCTCATTTCCTCTACTCATCATAAATTAAAGACTTAGACACAACCATCCATACGTGGTTATCACTTAAAAAAACATATATTCACTAAAAAGTGTGGAAGGAGAGAGATTCATATATTAGTTAGGCCTGTTTATATAGATTCGTGAACTGTGGGGCGTAAAGTTGTTAGAAAGACTCACGTTTGTAAATTATTATCAATGAAACCAATGCTGAATCCTTAACCCCGAAAATACGATGAAACGGATTAGTCGTTAATCTTTAAAAATCATAAAATATTAAACCATCGTAAATGTTTAAAAGAAATCAATAAACCCTGGGGAGTGGACAAAATTGAGCTGAAAATTGAGCCTAAACATAGTGATGAGTTGTGCTTTAACACCATTATTTATACGAGCATTACAGCTTTAGACTTGAAACTTAACAATGTTGTTGTCGGAACTTACCTGCTCTATATGGGCTTGGAAGCTTCCCTCGCCCTCATTCTGTTCAAAGTTCTGAGTACACAAAGGCCTTTAATAATCAAATTTATCTTTTGCATAACGGATATATAATTGTGAAAGTGGTTTATATTTTTTTGAGATGATTATTTATATCAGGTAAATTAAATAACCGATAAACTTAAATAATCGCTAAAAACATTTATGTACCATTTATACGGATGAGAATTTACAACACTGAAACAAAATTAGAAAAGCCTTACTCTGTTTAATACAAAATATTCAAACGCTAAAACAAGATTACAATATGCATTACTCTCTGTAACATCCAATATTCAAATTTATTATTTGCGTCAATAGACATGTGCTGGATGACACTTTAATCTCCAAAAGATGAAATTGATCATTTATCATTTTCAAAGCTTTTAATGTTTTAATAGGCATGTTTTTATAAGGTTTTTAGATTTTTTGTTA
>APFE030022923.1:348324-390862 GCA_000404065.3 Pinus taeda
AGTCAGTGTTTTTATTAATCAAAAGACATATACAAGGATGTGAAAATGTATATGGTGTCTTCCTGGTTAGGTTTGTTGAGCAATACAATAATAATAAAACATACAAAAAACAAATTGCCAACTGAGAGGTCCAGGACCTTAGAGATTTAACATTCAAGAAGACTAAAAGAACAAGAAACACAACAATGAGCATACTCAGTCATCAAAGGTAATTGAGGTAGGGTTGTCCGACCCCATACCTAGGGAAGGTTGATGGTGATACATCAAGTTAACATGATCAAGCCATGTTTCCAAATTTGCAACCTTTTCGATCAACAGGTTTTTCCCAAGCAAGACCACTACCACCCTTTCATGAACATGGCACTAGAAGTATTGACGTTGCTCAAATTTGGCCATAACAACATCATGCTCCTCCCTGTGAACTTGATCGGGGATGCCTAGTTGAGAAAATACATATTACACCATTTCAAGGATAGCCAAGGAGAGGCCTCGCCTCCAAGATGGTGCTCAACTAGTGGACCTAGAATGCCCTTGGCTGGAGCAACCCTGAGGCATCATACCACATCGACAACCTTGCTGACAACCACCTAGACTTATGCCACAACCATACTGTATGGCCATCTTATAATGGCTTTCCCCCATGGAAGCATTTGACAAGCTACCTCCCCATGAGTACCATGACACCCATGACCAATGCCTCTTTAAGAACCCACTCTCTACTTGGAGCTCCCACCACGAATAGATATAATTGCACCCTGAGACCTAGTCAGGGGAGATGAAACTTCACACTTCGCTAGAGCTATTATGCATGAGTATGTGGGGATGCACCTAATGATGGATCTCAAAGGGAAGCAGTGGAGTAGGAGAAAAGTAACACCCATAAAACTCCACTTGTCACCAATATCAAGGCAAACCCAACTGAATAATGGAGAGAAAAGGAAAACCAAGATAAAAGTCCCAACCATCAAGAGATCGTCACCCGAATAGAGACGAGCTGGAACAGAGCAAAAGAAATATACCTGAAGGGGGAAAACCTAATAGAAAATAGCAAACACCAGAGATGAAATTTACAGGTAAGTCCCCAAATTTGATACTGACATGAGAGCCAAAGTAGAGCACCAAACGGAGAATTTAGGCAAGAGGTCCCAAAAAGTAAGAGCCAGGATTTGCGAATTCCCATAACTGCCAACCTGAGTTCTACGGTGCCACCCAAAGACCTAAAACTACAAGTACAAGGATTGTACATCTAGAAAAAATCACTTTAGTAGTGTTCCCCAAGTGGCCAAGCCGATAAAACCTAGGAGTGGAAGGAAATTAAGTCTCAATCCTCCCATAACCAAAGAATTTGTATCTGCTAGAGAAGGGCTAAAACGGAAAGTTTCTTTGTTAACAAAAGAAAGCAAGAGAACCTTGCTTGAGGCAAGCTCAAAGCATCCTAGATGGACCACCACCCTAGACCAGAAGTAATTAAGGTTGTGAGCACAGGGGAAGGAACATAACACAAATAGTGATTAGACAAGTGAAGAGAACTTCCATAGACGAAATATAACTAGAGGAGTGGCTCCATGACATCGATTAATCCCTTTGGTTTATTATTAACTTGGGTTTATAATATCAATATCTTAGGCTTATAAATCTATGGTTTCTTATTCCTAGGGTTAAATATTATTCCTAGGGTTTATAATATTAATCCATCGGCTCATAATATTAATGCTTTTGTTTATAATATTAATCCTTGGGTCTAATATAAATCCGCTTTATTTATAGTCATGATCAACCATGGTCCAATGTCACAATGTGACAAAGATTTTCTCAATATGTAAATCGACCATGGTCCAATGTTGCATCGTGAAAAATATTATCTCCGTATGAAAATCAATCGTCGTGAACCATGGTGTGACATCGTATTGTGACAAAGATTGTTGCAATCTGAAAATTAACCATGGTCAACCATGGTCCAACATTGCATTGTAACAAATATTGTCTTAATGTGAAATATTATTCACACAATTTATAATATTAATCCTACGATGCAATATAAATTCTTCGAGTGTATAATCATGGTGAACCATTGTCAACCATGTTCCAATGTCACATTGTGTCACATTGTGACAAATATTTCTCAATATGAAAACCAAACATAGTCAACCATGGTGAACCATGGTCCAACATCACATTTTGACAAAAATTGTTTCAATATGAAAACCAACAATGGGCCAATGTTAGATTGTGACAAAGATTGTCTCAATATAGAAATCAATCATAGTAAACCATGGTTAGACATGTTCATTTTAGGGTTTATACTATTTATCTTAGGGTT
The DNA here is from genome assembly GCA_000404065.3 of Pinus taeda. Lineage (NCBI taxonomy): Eukaryota > Viridiplantae > Streptophyta > Pinopsida > Pinales > Pinaceae > Pinus > Pinus taeda. The sequence goes on from APFE030022923.1 coordinate 350,645, forward strand.
TATATACTTTGGGTTTATAGCATTTTTCCCTTATTTTTAATATTATTCCCTTTGGTCTATAATCCCTTGGATTTTTAGTATTAATCCCTTTGCTTTATTATTGCTTTCGGTTTATAATATCAATACCTTAGTTTTATTAATCTAAGGGTTCTTATTCCTAAGGTTTAATAGTATTCATAGGGTTTATAATATTAATCCCTAGGTATAATATAAATCCGATTTGCTTATAATCATGGTCAACCATGGTCCAAAATCACATGGTTACAAAGATTTTCTCGATATGAAAATCAGCCATGGTCTAACATTGCATTGCAACAATGATTTTTTGCATGTGAAAATAAATCATGGTCAACCATGGTGCAAAATTGTATTGTCACAAACATTGTCTCAATATAAACCATGACATTTCTAGCATTTACAATATTTATCTTAGGGTTTATATACCTTGGGTTTATAATCCCTTCGCTTGTTACTATTATTATTGTTTTTAACAATAAATAATACAAATCATATATAAAAAGTATTATTTATATTTTTCTAATAAATAATATATATAATTATGAAATATTGTTAATTAATTATTAATAATATGTATTATTTAATAATGATACTAAATTAATTAAGAAAAAAAATATATAATATAATTTATTAAGATTAAATAATTAATTAAATAATAATAATAATTTTATATGATTATATATATTGTTTAATATTATTATTATTATTGTTATATATTTATCAATATTTATTCTATAATTAATATTAGATTTATCTCATTAATTCTTATCCGCATTTTTCAGCCAGACATGTTAATGTGGTTGGGTTTTGATAACGGTGCTGGACTCGCCAACATTTAGGGGATCACCCCGGTATGAAGTCCCAACTAGAGCTCACACTGATTGGTGTGGGAGTCCCTTTCGGTATGATGGCCCATTTTCCATTACCTTAAATGTATTCCTTAGCTCTTACTTGTTAGCACATGAGAGTGGTTTTCTTTGTTTTTGAGTAGTGAGGTTCGCGTGCTTGGTGTTTGATAGTGTTACTTGTGTCAAGGTTCTTTCGCTGGAGAGAGGAAGGGTGGGAGTAAGTCCCAAGTCAGATGGGAGGAAAGCCAACTCTCTTAGGAAAACACAACAAGAGAAGGAGTGTGTAGCTTCTAGAGGAGGAATCCACATGGATGCAACAGTAACAACACACAAGAGAATATAGCTTGTACAACACTCAGTCGATAATCCACACGAGTGTGATGGTTGTTATAGAAAGTTTACGTGAAAGTTTCTATCTGATGTCTAAGAGGTGACCAACATGGGAAGGACAATGTTTACAACTTATTACAAGTGTTCAAGGAAAATCTTACAAACAATTACAATGTATGTGTGAAAACGTGCTAGCTTATTATTAGGCTTCTGAATTAAGTGAAATTTACAAGACACATCGATACACCATACATCACTATCCTTGTGGATGGGCCGTTGGATCCATTGATTAGTCCACCAAGAAAATATTGTAGACTCTTAAGACTATGTGGGAGGAGCCAAGGTGAAAAGTCCTTTACATGTACAAATGAGGGGCTATTTATAACAAAGGGTGAAACTCACCCTTATGACTGTTTATATTCCCTCATGACTATTTCACTTCCATGACCTTCAGCTTTATGTGACCCTTCATATGAAAAGTGGGTCTCTTGGACTTGCACATTACACTAGATTGATTGACAATATGGCCCATAGTAGTGATGGGGAGGACATGACTCATGACAAGACTCAACATGAAAATGTTGGTACATTTGTGCCACTGCTAGAGTGCATGTCATGTTGCAGTGATACTCGGTGATGGATGTCCTCATGGTCTATCACAACTTCACCTCTGCATGGCAAGGTGCATGGAGTCTTCAATGGCCATTAGGTTCACTTGATTTTGCATTCATATCTTGTTCCCTGGTTGTCTGTTGCCATGATTGACAGGTTTTTCCGTTGACGTGAAGTGTATGTTTATCTGTATATCCATCCGCAAACACATCTTTGCATCACCATTCATTCATGAGCACATATCGTTGCATCCATCATTTGTTTATCCATTAGTGAATATGTCCTTTTGCATGAAATCAAGTTGTTCATCCCATCCATCATCACGTCATGCCTATTTGCATACCTGTATCTGGAGGCACTCATGACGAGATGACATTGAATTCATAAACCTCCTAGTCTAGCATGATGCATGATACTTTTGGATGCACGTGACTAGGAGAGGGGACAAGGCTATGAAACCACGCAAGGTAAGCTTCGAGCTAGGATGGAGGCTCCAAGCACTGCTGGTGAAAACTGCACAGAAGTCACTCGGCGGTGGTGATGGGAAGTCTCGATCGAAAGTGACTTTTCATGGGATGTGGCCCAGCTGGAAGACAAATTTGCACAATTTTCGAGAGAAGCAGCCTCGATTGCAGGAAGGCTATGCACACAAAAAATAAAAAACTTCTTGAGGAAGTAAACAACGAAAGCCTGGCAGCAAAATGTGTGCAGTTCTTGGGGGCAGCTGGTAGTGGGCTATGAGAAGCTTGGCAACAAAAAATGTGCAGTTCTTAGAGTGAATTGGAAGTGGGATATTGGCAGCTACTAGCAGGAAAACATACACTGATGCTAGGAGGATGGCCTGTCGACCACCTTTGTGCCATTTATGAGCTAAGGGGATTACTAGGTAGTAGAAACCTTGCCCATGAAATCTATGTGACTCTCAGGGTGAGTAGTGTGGCCTGCTAACTAGTAATATGGTTAGGAAATACGCAATTTTATGAGGGAGATAGGGATGGGCACTGGGTGTTTGTTTGGCCTGCTTATGAAATTTTCTCAGTCACAGGAGCGGGCATGGTCTATATCCTCTACGCAATTTTTCAGGGGAGCCAATCTCTCAGTGACGATCAAGTCAAGTTCTTTGTTTGACTAATAGGAGGGTTGATTGATCAACCTGCAGGAAGCGCAAATTCAAATGTCTTGCTTGGTGCTTTTGTGCTATTCTGGGTGACAATCGATCAAGTCGATGGTGGGGTGAAGGTTCGGAAATTAGAGGGTCATCTAGTTGTTACAACTTTAGTGAAATGGAAAGGTGTGTGAGCGAGTAGAAAAGTGCATATGTAAACATGCAAACACACGCTTACATGACTTGATGATGAGATGACTCAAGCCATCCACACACACATGCTCAATATAACTGACCAACAGTGCAAGTTGATAAGCACAATGCTTGTGATTGATCATTGGATGACCATGAAGACACTTGTAAGGCAGTGCATATGACTTCGTGTGTGAGTGTGACAAATGTTTACATAGCAAATTATAGCATGTACACACAAAGCGAGACTTTGTGCACAACCAAAACATGGTTGCAAGAGTGACATTGTTACAAGCATGCAAAAGTTTTATGTTCAATGATCAAGCAAGGTGGGTGCAAAATTGACACGAGCTCATAGGGTGACACTAGGTGGGTGCAAACATGAGGTAAAACTCTGAAAGGAGGCTCTAAAATTAGATGCGAGTAAAAATGTTAGAGGGTATTGCAACCGATACAACACTTGGCCACACAGTGGTAGAGCTCGGGCTTCTCTGTTTTGGTTCATTAACAACATGGGGGCTTGGTCTTTCACTCAATATTGAATCTTTGTGCGGGTTACTTCGGCTTCCCCACTTACCCCGTGGATAGACATGGTTCACCTTTTTCCAACTCAGTCAAATACAACAGAAGTTCAGCTTGGTCATAGTGTTTCGAAATCGGGAAGGGTAGTTTGGCTTGAGATTTGAAGATTTCCAGAGTATTAGTTTTCATCTCTGGTGTTTCTCCATTTCTTGCAAGCTTAGACAGTACCCTAGTGAAGCCAAATAGGAACACATGCGTTGCTCCACTACCAGCGTAGCTTGGTCAGTACCCTGGTGGAGTTGCATGCTTCACCTCTCTATGCATGAAGCATTTATCTTGTTTTTCCTTTCTATTTTTTAGAAGGATTGTGCATAGGGACTTATTTATTTTTATGGCTGAAGAGGGATGCCAAATTATTGAGAGTAAAAGAGGTTGTTCCTTTAGAGGAGCATTTAATACCTCTGACATAGGTTTGCTCATTTACATTTTCCCCTTCTCCCATTCTACTAGTTAGATGAGCTTGAACACATTGAGCATAATGATAAGTATAGGCATGGGGCTTCCCAGTGAGGACATAGGTTCATGATTGCACCAAGGCTCACCTTCCATATGGCTCGTGTTTTCTGCTAAGACATCATCGGCCGAAGGTTATAGCCAAGCACAAAGAAGATGGACTTAAGACCTGCCAAGTGATGTAGTGTCACACATCTCTTCCTATCTTAGCCACTTACTCATTCAAAAGCCAAAACTCAGTAGATGGCAGCATTTATTTCTGGAAAACATAAATAGTAAGGTATCAAGCAAATCAAACAAAATGAAAAAAAATAGTATGCAAGGAAAACAAAGTCAAAATAATAAGATGCAAGCATACTATGTACATGGCATGGGGGGCAGCTCGACCTACTGGAAATAGTGTTTGAGATATTAGTCATTGACAGGAAGGTTTTCGATGTTCCCATGAAGTTATTGCAGAGGGTATATGTGTGGGCCAAGCTTCTCATGGACAATTTATGGACCAATCGAGAGGAACTGAAACTTTGTATGCCTGCCTTTGCCTTGATGGGATTTATCCAATTTTAAGACCAAGTCAACAACATTGAACTTAGATTTCCCTGTAGAATTCTTATTGAATTACCTCTTGATACAGTTCTAGTGGAGTGCAAATTTTTCTTTTCCTTTCATCCTTTCTTCCTGAAGCTTACAGAGTGCGACCATATTATGCTAAACTAGCTGGCAAGGCTTGGCTTGGGATTCTTGAGATAACTAAAGTGAGGGAAGTAGATATTGGGTGGTAGGATGGCCTCTTTTCCATAGACCAGAAAGTATGGTGAGATATTTAGAGAGGGCTTGGGTGTTATGTGGTCAGCCCATAATGCATTCATTAGAGCAGAATGCTAGTTGCACCGTTAAGAGTAAACAATGCTTTTCATTACGCGGATAATTTTTTTTTCATGAATTTTATGAGATCATTTCCTTTTGTGTAGTAGTTAGATGAGTGCTTTAGCACAATAGCATTTTTTAATGCAAAATCATAAGGTTTCAAAGAAGTGAAGTACATTACATTATAAAAGAGAAGTGATACTAGAACACCAAAGCGTGAGATGATATTCTATTGGAGGAAGTTGTTGACCTCTTGGTCATTCACTTGCTTGAGTGGAACTACCTCTATCCACAGTGTGAAGTAATTAATTTCTATGAGAATGTAGCAGTTTTGTGCTAATGAATGTGGGAAAATTTCCCAAATGATGTCGAAGCCCCAGTGCTGGAAGGGCTCAATCACTGCAACAGGGTGTAGTGGGGCCGCTGACCTTCGTGTTTTTTTCATGCATTGCTGATAGAGCAAAAACTTACGAAATAAGTGTGTGAATCCTTGAATAAGGTGAGCTAGTCAAAACTAGCTCTCATAACTTTGTGTGCAGTGGTGTTTCCTACAAAGTGACCCCTGTCAGGTCCATCATACAGATCTTGTAATACCTTCTCTAGTTCATGTGCCTCTAGGCACATGACAAAAACTCTATTGTTGTGTTTCCTATAAAGCACTTTGTCGACCGAATGATATGCTAAAGCTTTGAGGCACAAATCCCTCTTTTGTCTGATGGAAGAATGAGAGGATATGGTGTTGTGCTCAAGGTACTAATGCACAGATGTGTACCGAGCGTTTCTACCTTTAGTGGGTTTTGCTCAAACTACATCATACATTTAAACTTGCTGCTCCCAGTCCACGAGCTCTTCTTCCTCCTCGTGCACGTGTATTGCTTTTGTTGCGAGTCCTCAAAGCCCATGACCTTTAACCATGTCAACTAGATTGATTTCAAGGTCATATTCTTGCAAGCATATCATCTAGTTCACACATTATTCATCAAATTCTTGTTGTACAAGCAATCAGCAGACTGCTGGGTGAGGGACATAGGCTATGCAGTGGTTCTTCAGCAGGTAGCATCTGAAATGTTTCACTGACTTACAAGCTGCATATGGTTTTTTTTCAATGGTGGTGTATTTGATTTTGGGTCCTTGCATGCTTGCACCCATGATGGAGATGGGACGTTCATCGTTAATCTCTTCCTTTTTAGTGAGTACTATAGAGAGCAAGTTATCGGAGCTGAAGGTGTATAGCAGGAAGTTCTTTTTGAATTATAGGTTTTAGAGTTTAGGTGCTTCTGCAATAGCCTGCTTGATACGGGTGAATGCATACTTTTCCCTCTTTCACCAGCAGTAGACTACATCTTTCTTGGTCATGTCCTACATGGGTTTAACTATCTACATAATCCAAGATGAACTTCCAGAGGAAGTTAATCTTTCACAAGAAGGACTGCAGGAATTTATTATTGGCTAGGTGAGGGGTCTATGTAATAGTCCAAACCTTCTTTGGATCAAACATGATCCCACTTTGGGCAATGATGTGTCCAAGAAGGTTCCCCTCAGGCACTACAAATATGCTCTTTTTGTGATTCAAGGAAATCTGGTATTTCCGGCATCAGTCAAATATCTTCTTCAGATGGCTTATGTGGTCCTCAAGTTTCTTTGAGAAAACAAACACATCATCGAGGTATACCACTATGTTATGTCCAATGAGTCCATGGAAGGCAATGTCCATGGCGTGCTAAAAGGTTGTGCTTGCATTCCCAAGACCAAATGGGATGCGTCTGTATGTGAATGTACCCCACTTTTTATGGAACGTAGTTCTGAGTTTGTCACGTTCTACTACCAGAACCTGATTGTATCTTGAAAAGTTATCCAGTAAGGAAAAAATTTGTGCCCAAAATACTATTTGCATAATGTGGTGCATAGATGGCATGAGGTAGTTTTATTTGTCCATGGCATGGTTCACGTTAAAAAACTCAACACACAAGAACCCATAATTCTTGTGTACAGGAATAGGGTTTGAAAGCCAAGTAGAATGAAAAAATTTGTATATGATATGTGCATCCAACTACTTGGTGAGCTCTTTCCATATGGGGGGTTCAAGTGATAAATGTACTTTCCTCAAATTCTACTAATATGGATTGACCCCTTCTTTTATCGCAATGATGTGTTGGATTATTCCTATGTCATAAGTTTTAAATCATAATATGTCAATGTGAAGACATCCTAGTATTGTTTGAACAAGCAGACAAAGGCTTGCTACTCTTGCTATGTGAAACACGTACCAAGATTGACGAACTTTGAATCTTGTTTTGTTTCGAAGTTGATCAGCTCATGCATCATGGTAGAACTGTGGATTTTGTTGTTCCTCGACCTCTAAAAGGGTTCTTGCAAGTCATTAATTTTTTCCAATGATGCCACTCCCTTAGGTATGAGGTTTCCCCCTTTGCCACCAACTTCTTGTAGAGGTGGCTTGTGCTTGTCTTCATCTATTGTTACATCCTTGAAGGTGTCAATGTTGGCCATAAAATGCAATATCTATTGATCATCATCAAACATGCATAAGTTAGTTATGTTATCCGAGACAAATGGTCTATATAAAATTTCAATAGTAAATCTATCTGTAATCGGTGACATCATAGAGGTTGCATTTGTCAGAGCATTGAAAACTGCATTATGCCTACGTGGTACAACAATGATGTTAAATGCTTGGAAGTTAGAGATTAGTCACAATACCTCTTGTTGGTAACTTTTGAGATGTGGAGACAAATAATGAATGGTGTTATGTACCTGAGCGTGGCAACATTGAGGCTAATAGCTTTCTTCAATGCCAACATGAGTTCTTCATAGTCAGCAACGTTGTTCGTGCACTCCAACTCCAAGCGACTTGAAATCAAATTTTTCTCATAGTTTGGGTTGATCAAGACACACTTGACTCTTGAGCCATTTGATGTCTTTGATCCATTGAAAGGTATTGTCGAGAACTCATCTATACACAGACCATTTGACGTGCTTGGACTACTTCTTTTGTTGTTACTATTGCTACAGTTGTTGCTACTTCTACTACTACTATTATTACAATGTATTGTACATGATTTATTTCCATCAGTTGAGCAAGGAATGAGACCCAACTAAATGTCTAGTGGGGTTGGACCTAGACGTGCAAGATAACACCCCAGCATTTGCTCCAGGAAGAATTTTCCAAACATGAGTTCTAGGAAGGCCAACGGTTCATTTTCACCATTAGTGGGAGTGAAATTGGGCCTCATATACCTCTTGGATAACACCCATATTGATTGTTTTTACGCTTGTATAAAAGCCACATGTGTGACCAATCTGTAGAAAAATATTCATTCAGCTTGTTGCACAAGTCTCTACTGAGTAGTGAGCCATATGTTTCAGGTATGTCAACAACAACAATATTGATGGATTAGTGGACTCGACCATCATGAGATAGCTCGATGAACATATATCTAAGTTCACCAATGACTGGTATATTGATTTCGGATGTCTTGCTCCAATGTACATTGATCCTTCTGGGAATAGAGAGTGGCATGACGTTCATTGTTACACTAGAATTAACCAAGCAGTTCTGAACACTACAATTGAGGATTTCGAATAAGATCAGGAATGGATGGGAACATGAGTTTTCTCTTCCACCTGAACTATGTTTAGTATAGTTGAAAGTGATTAGGGATGTGTTCATTCTTCCTTGCTATTAGAGGTTACGTTGCCCACTGTTGTTTGTCCTAGTGCACGCAACCAAATGTCCCGCTCACTTTGGATCATACATAACTCAAAAAAATGGATGTTCACACGAGTTTTCTTCATGTCACCCATAATGTTGTAACCAAACGGGGTAGACTCACCGAGGTGTCTAGGGTAATATTGGTTATCGTGTTATCTGGTGGAGTATTCTGTAGTTTGTTTCTCATGGACGTACTCTTGTCTGCCGCTCTCTTCCTTAGCTTGCTTTTTGTTTTCTGCTTTGGGACAGTTGGTGGATCAACCTTCCTCATTAGTGGTCTAATCTTTTCTTGTGCTTCCCTATCTATAAGGGAAGCCCCTTTACTCTTGAGACTGTAACAATCATTTTTGTTATTGGGTTGTTTCTCAGTGTTCATTTTCAGTGTTGCGTGCGAGCACTAATACATGTTTACCACATGCCAAGAACTCGATGGTTCATTGGGTACAACATCTTCACCATTATATGTATCTCGCGATTGTTCCTTCATATTGTTGTCCATGTCCAATATGGGACTACATACTAATTCTATGACTCGCCTCCAGTTTGAACAAGAATTCTCTAGGTGACCATCCTCATGGAGCGAACATAATTTTGGGTTCGCACAATGTTCGATCTAGAACATAGATCTCTTTGCAGGATTCATCGGGAGACCGTTGTGTCTTGATGACATGCTTCCATGTCTTTGTCTGGGTCGATGGTTGCTGGTAGACATGTTTGTTTTCTGCTATTTCAGCTTATACCCTTTCGATGTCAAGTTCTTCATGAGGTAATTAAGGGTTTTAATATCACTTGCTTCCTTGTCTCTACCTCTTCTCATCACCACTTGGCACTTCCTTCTTCTGTCCATGGAGTCCTTTGTTGGTTCATCATCCTTGATGACTCCAATTACATGTAGGTCTTTCTCAACAATGATTTCCTCTTCACATTTTTCACTTGACTAACTGCACAATGTTGGCTGGAAGTGTGCATGTGTACCAATCAAAAATGATAGAGTCATGAGGTTTCATGTCTGCTTCATACTTGTTCAATATGTGCATAAAACTATGATTGAAGTATTCTAGCTTTTCTTTCTGCTCCATTTTCAGGATTCCCAATTCTTTGACTAACATCGTTGGGGCCTTGTCATCAACAATGTTTTCCAGAAACATGTGTTTGAACACAACCGCATTCTGTATGGAGTTGGATGGAAGGTTGTGATACCATGCAGTTGCATGACCAGATAAGGTACAAGGAAACAATCTAGATGCTACGTCATCGTATCGTACCTCAAGGGTCTACAACTGTATGTAGAAGTTGTCCATATCTTCTTTTGCCTTCATTATGCCATTAGGGTTGAAGTTGATACTCATTCTCTCGACCCACCTTGGAATCTTTTGAAAATCACTTGGGAGAGACAATGGTCCTTGAGTCATCCATTCCACATTTTCGTCAACCATCTCTTCTTCTTCATCTTCCTCCTCTTCTTCAAAATTTGATAGTTTTGGCTCTAATTTTATTCGTTCGTCTCCACCTCCACCTCCTCCACTGCCTTCCCCTATGCCTCCTGTACCGGAGTCTAAGCCCAAGATTATGAGGGTGTCCCTTTCTCCCCGTCGGGAGATCACATGCTCCTCTCTATCTTCAATAGCTTATGCCAGACTTTAAAGTGTAGCAAGAACTACTTCCTCCACAGATGATACAACAACCACTATGGAAGTGGTTTTTAGCTTCCCTGATGCATATGGTAGATGTGATATTCCTGGGATTAATCTAACTGTTTTTGCGAACTAACGCATGATGGGATGGACTGAGTGAAGGTAGTGATATGGAATTTCATGTTCAATCATGGGAGGTGAGGAGTAAATAAATGCAAATCACGCGTAGGTTAGAGGGAGTGCAAGTTACTTCCTTGAAGAGATGATTATTGAGTGGGTGTGAGAGGACTTCAGCCATTGAGAACTAGTGGCCCTCCTTCTAGCACCATAAATATTACTGGTGTTGGTTTCGCCAACACTTATGAGATCACCCGAGTATGAATTCTGAAATAGACCTCCCACCATTTGGTTTGGGAGTCCCATCCAGTATGATTGCCCAGTTGCCATTATCTTAAATGTTTGCCTTAGCTCTTGCTTGTTAGCACATGAGAGTGGTATTTTTTGTCTTGCAGTAGTGAGATTCATGTGCCTAGTGATGGATAGTGTTACAAGTGTTCAAGGCAAATCTTACAAACAATTACAATGTATGTGTGAAAATGTGTTGTCCTTTTATCAGGCTTCTGAATTAAGTGAAAGTTCCAAGACACATCGATACACCATACATCACTAACCTTGTGGATGGGCCATTGGATCCATTACTTATTCCACAAAGAAAATATTACAGAATCTAAAGGCTATGTCGGAGGAGCCAAGCTGAAAAGTCCTTTACATGTACAAATGAGGGGCTATTTATAACCAAGGGTGAGACTCACCCTTATGACTGTGTATATTCCCTCATGACCATTTGAATTCCATGACCTTCAGCTTTACGTGACCCTTCATATGACAAGTGGGTCTCTTGGACTTGCATGTTACACTAAATTGATTGACAATATGGCCCACAATAGTGATGTGCAGGAAATGACTCATGACAAGACTCAACATGAAAATGTTGGTACATTTGTGCCGCTGCTAGTGTGCATGTCAAGTTGCAGTGTTACTCGGTGATGGATGTCCTCATGGTCTATCACAACTTCACCTCTCCATGGCAAGGTGTGCGGAGACTTCAATGGTCATTAGGTATGCTTCATGTTGCATTGGTACGTTGTTCCCTGCTTGTCTATTCCCATGATCGACAAGTTTGTTCGTTCATGAGAAGTGTATGTTTATCCGTCTGTCCATCTGCAAACACATCTTTGCATCATCATTCATTCACAAGCACATCTCACCATCATTTTTTCATCGATTAGTGAATATGTCCTTTTGCATGTACTCATGTTGTTCATCCCATCCATCGCCATGTCATGCCTATTTGTGTACCTATATCTGTAGGCACTCATAACGAGGTTATAATGAATTCATAAACCTCTTAGTCTAGCATGATGCATGATACTTTTGGATGCACATGACTAGGAGAGGAGACAAGGCTATGAAACCACGCAAGGTAAGCTTCGAGCTGGGATGGAGGCTCCAAGCTCTACTGGTGAAAATTGCGCAGAAGTCACTCGGAGATGTTGATGGGAAATCTCGATCCAAAGTGACTTTTCGTGGTATGTGGCCTGGATAGAAGACAAATTTGCACAATTTTCGAGAGAAGTAGCCTGGGTTGTAGGAAGGTTGGGCACACAAAAAATACACAACTTCTGGAGGAAGCAAAGAACAAAATCCTGGCAGCAAAACATGCGTAGTTCTTGGAGGGAGCTGGTAGTGGGATATGAGAAGATTGGCAGCAAAAAATGTGCAATTTTTAGAGTGAACTGGAAGTGGGCTACTGGGAGCTGCTAGCGAGAAAAAATACACTGATGCTAGGAGGATGGCATGCTAACCACCTTTGTGCCATTTCTGACCTTAGGGGATTGCTAGGTAGTAGAAGCCTTTCTCATGAAATCTATTCAAATTTTCGGGTGATTAGTCTGGCCTACTAACTGGTAAGATGGTTGGGAAAACTGCGCAATTTTCTGAGGGAGATAGGGATGGACACTGGGTGTTTGTCTGGCCTGCCTATGAAATTTTCTCAGTCAGAGGAGTAGGCATGGTCTGTAGCCTCTACGCAATTTTTCAGGGGATCCAATCCCGTGGTGACGATCAGGTTAAACTCTCGTTGACCAATACGATGGTTGATTGATCAGCTTGCAGGAAGTACAATTTCAAATGACTTGCTTGGTAATTTTGTGCTATTCTGGGTGAGAAGAAGTCAATTCAATGGTGGGGTGAAGGTCCAGCTTTTAGAGGGTGATTTGGTTGTTAGAACTTCAGTGAAATAGAAAAGTGTGTGAGCAAGTAAAAAGGTGCATACGCAAACATTCAAACACACACTTACATGACTTGATGATGAGATGACTCAAACCATCTAGACACACATGCTTAGCATGACTGACCAACAATGTAAGTTGACAAGCATGGCACTTGTGATTGATCATTGGATGACCGCAAAGCCACTTGCAAGATAGTGCATATGACTCCGTGTGTGAGTGTGACAGATGTTTACATAGCAAATCACAGCATGTACACACAAAGCAGAGACTTTGTGTACATCCAAAACATGGTCGCAAGCGTGACATGTTGCCAACATGCAAAAGTTTTACATTCAACGATCAAGCAAGGTGGGTGAAAAAACTCACACGACCTCATAGGGTGACCCTAGGTGGGTGCAAATATGAGGTAAAACTCTTAAAGGAGGGTCTAAAATTGGATGCAGGCAAAAATGTTGGAGGGTATTCCAACATATACAACACTTGGCGACACAGTGGTACAGCTGAAGCTTCTCTGTTTTGGTTCATTAACAACATGGGGGCTTGGTATTTCGCTGAATATTGAATATTTGTGTAGGGGTTACTTCCACTTCCCCACTTACCCCGTGGATAGACATGGTTCACCTTTTGCCAACTAAATCAAATACAACAGAAATTCAGCTGGTCACAGTGTTTCGAAATCAGGAAGCGTAGTTTGGCTCGGGATTTGAAGATTTCCAGAGTATAAGTTTTCATCTTTGGTGTTTCTCCATTTCTAGCAACCTTAGTGAGTACCCTCGTGAAGCCACATAGGAACACACGCATTGCTCCACTACCAGTGTAGCTTGGTCAGTACCCCGGTGGAGTTGCATGCTTTACCTCTCTATGCAAGAAGCCTTTCTCTTGTTTTGCCTTTGTATTTTATAGAAGGATTGTGCATAGGCACTTATTTATTTTTAGGGTTGAAGAGGGATGCCAAATTATTGAGAGAAGAAGAGTTTGTTCCTTCAGAGGAGCATGTAAGACCTCTGACATAGGTTTTCTCATTTAGATTTTCCCCTTCTCCCTTTCTACTAGTTAGATGAGCTTGAACACACAGAGCATAAGGCTGAGTATAGGCATGGGGCTTCCGTGTGAGGACATAGGTTCATGATTACACCAGGGCTCACCTTCCATACAACTCGTATTTTCTACCAAGACATCATCTGTCAAAGGTTATAACCAAGCACCGAGAAGATGGACGTAAGACCCGCCAAGTGATGTAGTGTCACACACCTCTTCCTATCTTAGCCACTTACTCATTCAAAAGCCAAAACTCAGTATACGGTAGCATTTATTTCTGGAAAACATAAATAGTAAGGTATCAAGCAAACCAAACAAAATGAAAACAAAAATAGTAAGCGGAGAAAAGAACATAAAAAAAATAAGAGGCAAGCATACTATGTACGTGTCGTGGGGGGTGGCTCGACCTACTGGAAATATTGTTTCAGATATTAGTCATTGATAAGAAGGTTTTCGATCTTCCCATGAAGTGATTGCAGAGGGTATATGTGTGGGCGAAGATTCTCATGGACAATGTATGGACCAATCGAGAGGAACTGAAACTTTGTATGCTTGCCTTTGCCTTGACGCAATTTATCCCATTTTAAGACCAAGTCACCAACACTAAAGTTAGCTTTCCCTGTATAGTTCTTATTGAATGACCTCTTGATACAGTTCTAGTAGAGTGCAAATTTTTGTTTTCCTCTCATCCTTGCTTCCTGGAGCCTACAGAGTGTGTCCATCCTATGCTGAACTAGCTGGCAAGGCTTGCCTTGGGATTCTTAAGATAGCTAAAGTGAGGGAAGTAGATATTGTGTGGTAGGATGGCCTCTTTTCCATAGACCAGAAAGTATGGTGAGGTATTTAGAGAGGGCTTGGGTGTTATGCAGTCAGCCCATAATGCATTCATTAGAGTGGAATGCCAGTTGCATTGCTAAGAGTAAACAATGCTTTTCATTACGCGGATAAGTTTTTTTTTATGGATTTTATGAGATCGTTTCCTTGTGGGTAGTAGTTAGATGAGTGCTTCAGCACAATAGCATTTTTTAATGCAAAATCATAAGGTTTCAAAGAAGGGAAGTACATTACATTATAAAAGACAAGTGATACTAGAACGCGAAAGCATGAGATGATATTATATTGGAGGAATTTTTTGACCTCTTGGTCATTCACTTGCTTGAGTGGAACTACCTCTACCCACAGTGTGAAGTAATTAATTTCTATGAGAATGTAGAAGTTTTGTGCTAATGAATGTGGGAAAATTTCCCAAATGATGTTGAGGCCTGAGTGTTGGAAGGGCTCGATCACTGCAACAGGGTTTAGTGGGGCCGTTGAACTTCGTTTTTTGCTAGTGTGTTACTGATAGACCAAAAACTTGCGAAATAATTGTGTGAATCCTTGAATAAGGTGAGTCAGTCAAAACTAGCTCTCATAACTTTGTGTGCATTGGTGTTTCCTACAAAGTGACCCCTGTCGGGTCCATCATGTAGATCTTGTAGTACCTTCTCTAATTCATGTGCCTCTAGGAACATGACAAAAACTCTATTGTTGTGCTTCCTATAAAGCACTTTGTGGACTAAATGATATGCTAAAGCTTTGAGGCGCAAAGCCCTCTTCTGTCTAATGGAAAAATGAGAGGCCATGGTGTTGTGCTCAAGGCACTAATGCACATATGTGTACCAAGTGTTTCTGCCTTCAGTGGGTTTCTCTCACACTACATCATACATTTCAACTTCCTACTCCTACTGCATGAGCTCTTCTTCCTCCTTGTGCACGTGTGTTGCTTTTTTTGCAAGTCTGCAAAGCCCATGACCTTTAACCATGTCAACTATACTGATGTCAAGGTCATATTCTTGCAATCATATCATCGATTTCACACATCGTTCTCAAATTCTTGTTGTACAAGTAGTCGGTAGACTGTTAGGTGAGGGACGTAAGCTATGTAGTGGTTCTTTAGCAGGTAGGGTCTAAAAATTTTCACCACCTTAAAAACTACATATGGTTGTTTTTCAATGGTGGGGTAGTTGATTTTGGGTCCTTAAATGCTTTCACTCATGATGGAGATGGGACGTTCATCGTTCATCTCTTCCTTTTGAGAGAGTACTACAATGAGCAAGTTATCTAAGCCGGAGGTGTATTGCAGGAAGTCCTTTTTGAATTTTGAGTTGTATAGTGTAGACGCTTCTGCAATAGCCTACTTGATATGAGTGAATGCATACCTTTCCCTTTCTCCCCAGTTGTAGACTGCATCCTTCTTGCTGATGTCTTACATGCGCTTAACTATATGTGCATAATCTAAGATGAACTTCAAGAGGAAGTTTATCTTGCACAAGAAGGACTACATGAATTTATTATTGGCTAGGTGAGGGATCTGTGTAATAGTCTAGACCTAGTCTGGATAAAATATGATCCCACTTTCGACAATGATGTGTCCAAGAAGGTTCCCCTTAGGCACTAAAAATATGCTCTTTTTGGGATTCAAGGAAATCCAGTATTTCTGGCATCAGTCAAAAGTTTTCTTCACATGGCTTATGTGGTCCTCAAGTTTCATTGAGAAAACAATCACATCATTGAGGTATACCACTATTTTCTGTCTGATGAGTCCATGGAGGGCAATGTCCATGGCGTGCTGAAAGGTTGTGCTTGCATTTACAAGACCAAATGGCATGCATCTGTATGCAAACATACCCCACTTCGTATGGAAGGTAGTTATGAGTCTATCATGTTCTCCTACCAGAACCTCATTGTATCCTGAAAAGCTATCGAGTAAGGAAACAATTTGTGCCCAAAATACTATTTGCATAATGTGGTGCATATATGGCATGAGGTAGTTTTATTTTTCCAAGGCATGGTTCACATTATGAAACTCAACACACAAGAAAATTCCCCCATACTTCTTACGTACAAGAACAAGGTTTGAAACCCAAGTAGAATGAAAAACTTTTTATATGATATGTGCATCCAACATCATGGTGAGCTCTTTCCATATGAGGGGTTCAAGTGATAGATGTACTTTCCACAACTTCTACTAATATGGATTGATCTGTTCTTTAATCAGAATGATGTGTTGGATTATTCCTATGTCATAAGTTTTAAATCATCATATGTCAATGTGAAGACATCCTGATATTGTATGAACAAGCAAACAAAGGCTTGCCACTCTTGCTGTGTGCAAGATGTACCAAGATTGACGAACTTTGAATCTTGTTTTGTTTCGAAGTTGATAAGCTCCTACATCATAGTGGAACTATGGCTTTTTTTGTTCCTTGACTCCTAAAAGGGTTCTTTCAAGCCATAAAATTTTTCCAATGATGCCACTCTCTTATTGATGAGGTGGCCTCTTTTGCTACCAACTTCTTGTAGAGATCACTCACGCTTGTCTTCATTTATTATTACATCCTTGAAGGTGTCATAGTTGGCCATAAAATGCAATATCTATTGATCATCATCAAACATGTGTAAGTTAGTTATGTTATTCGAAACAAATGGTCTATATAAAATTTCAATAGTAAATATATCTATAATCGGTGACATCCTAGAGGTTGTGTTTGTTAGAGCATTGATAACTACATTATGCCTACATGGTACAATAATGATGTTAAATTCTTGGAAGTTAGAGATCAATCACGATACCTCTTGTTGGTAACTTTTGATATGTGGAGATAAGTAGTGAATGTTGTTATGTACTTGACATACCACTATCTCTAAATCACCCACCACTTTGAGCGCCACAATATTGAGGCTAATAACTTTCTTCAATGCTAACATGAGTTCTTCATAGTCAGCAACGTTGTTCTTGCACTCCAACTCCAAGCGACTTGAAATCAATTTTTTCTCATAGTTTGGGTTGATCAAGACACACTCAAATCTTGAGCCATCTGATGTTTGTGATCCATCAAAAGATATTTTCCAGAACTCATCTATACACAAACCATTTGATGTGCTTGGACTAATTCTATTGTTGTTACTATTGCTACAGTTGTTGCTACTTCTATTACTAATATTATTACAATGTATTGTACATGATTTATTTCCATCAATTGAGCAAGGAATGAGACCCAATTGCATGTCTAGTCGGGTTGGACCTAGCCGAGCAAGATAACACCCCAGCGTTTTGTCTAGGAGGAATTTCCCAAACATGAGTTCTAGGAAGGCCAACTGTTCATTTTCGCCATTAGTGGGAGTGACATTGGGCCTCATATAGCTCTTGGATAATACCCATATTTGATTATTTTTACCCTTGTAGAAAAGCGACATGTGTGACCAGTCCGTAGCGAAATATTCGTTCAGCTTGCTGGTCATGTCTCTGCTAAGTAGTGAGCCATATGTTTCAGGTATGTCAACAACAACAATATTGATGCATTCGTGGACTCGACCATCATGATATAGGTGGATGAACATATATCGAAGTTCACCAATGGCTGGTATATATGTTCACTCAAGTTGGATGATTTTCACGGATGTCTTGCTCCAATGTACATTGATCCTTCTAGGAAAAGAGAGCGGCATGGCGTTCGTTGTTGCATTAGAGTCAACCAAGGAGTTGTGAACATTACAGGTGGGGATTATGAATAAAATCAAGAATGGATGGAAACCTGAGTTTTCTCTTCCACCCAGACTATGTTTAGTATAGTTGAAAGTGATCAAGGAGGTGTTCTTTCTCCCTTGCTATAAGATGTTAGGTTGCCCACTGTTGTTTGTCCTAGTGCACACAACCAAATGTACCTCTCACTTTGGATCATATATAACTCAAAAAAATAGATGTTCACATGAGTTTTCTTCATGTCATCCATAATGTTGTAACCAGAGGTGGTAGACTCACCGAGGTGTCTGGGGTAAGATTGGTTATCATGTTATCTAGTGGAGTATTCTATAGTCTGTAGCTCATGGACGTACTCTTCTCTATCGCTCTCTTGCTCGGCTTGCTTTTTGTTTTCTGCTTTGGGACAGTTGGTGGATCAACCTTCCTCATCAGTAGTCTCATCATTTCTTGTGCTTCCCTATCTATAAGGGGAGCCCCTTTACTCTTGAGATTGTAACAATCATTTCTATTTTTGGGTTGTTTCTCAGTGTTCATGTTCAGTGTTGCCTACAAGCACTAATACATGTTTACTACATGCCAAGAACTTGATGGCTCATTGGGTACAAAATCTCCCTTATTTTATGTATCTCCCAATTGTTCCTGCATATTGTTGTCCATGTCAAATATGTGACTGCATACTAATTCTATGACTCGCTTCCAATATCAACAAGAATTCTCTAAGTGACCATCCTCATGGAATGAACATAATTTTGGGCTCACAAACTATTCGATATAGAACACAGAGATGTTCATAGTTTTCATTAGGATACGGTTTTTGCCTGATGACATGCTTCCGTGTCTTTGTCTGGGTGGATGGTTGTTGGCAGACGTGTTTTTTTCTGCTATTTAAGCTCATACCCTTTCGATGTCAAGTTCTTCATGAGGTAATTAATGGTTTCAATATCACTTGTTTCCTTGTCTCTACCTCTGCTCGTCACCACCTGGAACTTCCTTCTCGCATCCATGAAGTCCTTTGTTGGTTCATCATCCTTGATGACTCCAATTGCGCGAAGGCGTTTCTCAACAATGATTTCCCCTTCACATTTTTCACTTGACCAATTGTAGAATGTTGGCTGGCAGTGTGGACATGTACGAATCAACAATCTTGGAGTCATGAGGTTTCATGTTTGCTTCAAACTTGTTGAATATGTGCATAAACCTATGATTGAAGTCTTTTACCTTTTCTTTCCCCTCCATATTTAGGCTTCCTAATTCTTTGAGTAAAATGGCTGGGGCCTTATCAATAATAATGTTTTCAAAAAACATGTGTTTGAACAGACCCACATTCTGTATGGAGTTGAATGGAAGGCTCTGATGCCATGCAGTTTCATGACCAACTAAGGTACAAGGAAACAATCTACATGCTACATCATCGTATCGTACCTCAAGGGTCTACAACTGCACATAGAAGTTGTCCAGATTGTCTTTTGCCTTCACTATGCCATTAGGGTTGAATTCAATACTCATTTTCTCCACCCAATTTGGAATCTTTTAAAAATCGCTTAGGAGAGCCAATGATCCTTGAGTCATCCATTCCACATTTTCATCAACCATCTCTTCTTCTTCGTCCTCCTCCTCTTCTTCAAAATCTGATAGTTTTGGCTCTGAGTTTGTTGGTTCGTCTCCAGCTCCACCTCCTCCACTCCCTTCCCCTATGCCTCCTGTACCGGAGTCTGAGCCAAAGATTATGAGGGTGTCCCTTTCTCCCCGTCAGGAGATCACATGCTCCTCTCTATCTTCAATAGCTTCTGCCAGACCTTAAAGTGTAACAGGAACTGCTTCTTCCACTGATGATACAACAACCACTATGGGAGTGGTTTTTGGCATCCCTGATGTGTATGGAAGATGTTATATTCCTGGGATCAGTCTAACTGTTATCACGAACTAACGCATGATAGGATGGACTTAGTGAAGGTGGTGATTTGGAATTTCATGTTCAGTCATGGGAGGTGAGGAGTAACTAAATGCAAGTCGCGCATAGGTTACAGGGAGTGCAAGTTACTACCTTGACAAGATGATTATTTAGTGGGTGTGAGAGGATTGTAGCCATCTAGAACTAGCGGCCCTCATTCTAGCATCATAAATATTGATGGTGTTGGGTTCGCCAACATTTATGAGGTCACCCCGGTATGAAGTCCCAACTACACCTCACACCATTTGGTTTGGGAGTCCCATCCGGTATGATTTCCCAGTTGCCATTATCTTAAATGTTTGCCTTAGCTCTTGATTGTTAGCACATGAGAGTGGTCTTTTTTGTCTTTGAGTAGTGAGATTCATGTGCCTAGTGATGGATAGTGTTACTTGTCTTATGGTTCTTTCACTGGAGTGAGGAATGGTGGGAGTGAATTTGAAGTCAGATGGGAGGAAACCCATCTCTATTAGGAACACATAACACAATCTAATGTGTGCAGTTCCCAGAGGATGAATCCACAGAGATGCAGCTGTCACAACACACAAGGGAAGATAACACATACAAGACTCAGTGGGAAATCTATGTGACTGTGATGGTTGTTGTAGCAATATTACATGAAAAGTTCCGATTGATATCTGGGAGGCAACCAACATAGGAATGACAATGTTAGCAACTTATACAACACATTTTCTGTAATAGTCCAAAATAAACATGCAATTAAGTTTCTAGTTAATATCAATTTCAAATCAGAGCAACAGTTACATGTGTTACCCCCGGATGCGGGTGACACAAATGAATTTAATGTTATTCATGACAAATCATAAGAGCAGGTACTGCCAGCTGCAGGGCAGTGTGGCTGCCTAGGATATCACCTCGTGCAAGAAGGATAGTCTTAATAAGGATGGATGTGGTAGGATTTCAGCATTAATGGTGTGCTCTGTTCGAAGAAAAGTTGTGGTAGTTATAATCATGGTGATCCTGTTTATTCCCTTCACAATTCGCGTTTAGTCCTCTTGCTCCAGGCCTTGGTTTGATGTAGTTTTTGGTGGCAAGCAGTTCTCTGCTAACAGAGGCAAGCTCGATGTTAGCTCTCTATTATCCTGGAGGTGGTACTACTATGCTAAGGGTCGCCACAGAAGGATCAGTGCTCCTTTAAGGGGTAAGCTTTCTAAAGCTCTAGAATTTAGAATTGGGTGATTTTCATCTCTGTCTCAGGCATACTCTGTGTGGTTGTATCGGTCTCTAGCTCAGTCCTTTTGTCCTCCTATCATTGTTTCTGATTACTCAGTCCCTTCCCCTTTGCTCCTCATAATGGTTCACCAGAATGGGAGGAATCGTTTCGGGGGGCAACGTGGTAGCGGAAAACATTCCTTTGCTAGCCGTTCTATGGACCCTGAATAGTCTCTTGTCAATCTCCCCTCCTCCCATGTGAATGTGCCTCCTCCGAGCCCTATCCGCAAGCCAACTCCGAATAGTGCTTTCCGAACCGCTCATTCCAAATTCCAGAGCAATCTTAACAGGCCTTTGATCACTGCTCATATCACTATTATCCTCTCGGAAGAAGAAAACCAGCTCTATCCTCTATCATGCATGGCTCCTGAGCCTGCTCAAAGCAGTGAGCAATTAACGGATGGGGGGAGCTAGGAGAATCATATGAAGGGTAAGCTTGGCTAAGATGAAGTTCCCAGAGTCATTCCGCCTCTTGAATACAATATCCTAGTGGCTGGGGAAGGGATTTTTGGAGCCACTAACCATACCTTGTTGAACCCAGTGGAGGAGAAGGATGGCAGTGAATATTTGTGGATTGGCAGCGTGTGTCAGGTAGCCGAGAAGACTCCTGGTGAGGATGTGGAAGTTTAAGGCCACCTGGGTCTGTTTTTTCTCTCTTTTTGGGTTTTCTATGGCTCAGATGACTATTTCCAAGCCATTCTGTTTACAGTCATGGTTCCACATCTTCAACTAGCTGATTTTGTTTCCCTCGAGGGTAGTGGTAGTTTACTTACCGTCTGGTTTGCCAAGGACATTGGCTCTCTTGCTTTCATGTTTCTTCCTATGTTCTACTGGTCTATCTCTGGGTTCTATATTTGTCTTCTAGCTTTTTGTAACTGGTCTCCCCAGGTTCCTTCTATACTGGGGCAGTTTTGCTGTGTTGAGTGCTCTTTGGTACTGTTATCTGAGGCCTCAAATCCTTGTAAAATTATTTTACTTTTCAGTTAATAGATTTTAGTCTATGCCGAGAAAAAAAAACACTTAGCTGTGTTACTTGTGGTTGACGTCCTCTAACGGCAATAAGGTTTTGGGTAGAATTCTCCACCCAATAGTAGCCTCAATTGTGCAAGGACTTGCTACAATTGGCCACCCCCGAGCCCTCAACCAACGTACTACTACTAGGGACCCCTCTACCTTAGAACATTATTCTCCCAAGAGAATGAATGATATAATGTTGGAATCATCGAATCCTCTCATCTTCCTCACCATATATTAAATAGAGCAAACATTAGAAGGGTAATGACATGGACACATTCCATGTGTCAATCGTGCAACTTACTGCTTTCTTGTTTTATTATTTTGTTTTTACTTTTTGATAGTTTTAATAATTTTTACTATATTTCTTGTTTTATCTCTTTTATTTATATTTATTTAAAGCGTGTAATTAATTTATTAATTTATTATTGTTACTTTTTTTCTTGTTTTATTTCTTTTGTTTATGTTTATTTAAAGCATCTAATTATATTGTTATTTATTTTATTATTATTTTATTTATTGTTTATATTTAATTATTAATATTTTTTTTATTTATATATTTATTTATTTATTATTATTATTTATTATTTATTATTAAGGGACATTAAATTCATTTTGGTATTTATTATGTTCTGTAACAATCTCGGCACCCTCTGTTGAACTAGAATAACTAGCAGGCATCGAAAGTTTCACAACACCCAGGAAATCCCAAGGTATCTCTGTCCTTTTTCCCACTTTTAGAAT
The DNA here is from genome assembly GCA_000404065.3 of Pinus taeda. Lineage (NCBI taxonomy): Eukaryota > Viridiplantae > Streptophyta > Pinopsida > Pinales > Pinaceae > Pinus > Pinus taeda. The sequence goes on from APFE030022923.1 coordinate 373,809, forward strand.
CAGGTAGAAGCCTTCCATTTTCAGAATTAGACATAAGCTTCCTCAGTCTGTATCCTAGTCCAAGGCTAGCCCGAAGGCTTGCGCCTAGCTCAAACCTCACCTGCCCTAAGGCAGGCATTTGGTACAGTGCTCAATATCAACACACATCTCACAAAGTTGGACTACTCCCTCCACAACTCACTAGGGCACACAACAGACCAAAATAAATATCTAATTAAGTTTCTAATTAATATCAATTTCAAATTACAGTAGTACTTACCTGTATTACATGTGGCTGACGTCCGCTAATAGCAACAAGGTTTTGTGGACAACTCTCCACCCAACAGTTGGCTCAATTGCACAAGGACTTGCTATAGCTGGCCACCCCCGAGCCACCAATAAACGTACCACTACCAGTGACTCCTCTGCCTCAGAACACTATTCTCCCAAGAGAATGAATGATAGAGTCTTGGAATGATTGAATCTTCTCATCTTCCTCACCATCTATTAAATAGAGGAAACATTAGAAGGGGAACCACATGCACACACTCCATGTGTCAATCATGCAACTTACTGCTTTCTTGTTTTATTCTTTTGTTTTCACTTTTTGATAGTTTTACTGATTTTTACTATTTTTCTTGTTTTATTTCTTTCATTTATATTTATTTAAAGCATGTAATTAATTTACTAATTTATTATTATTATTTATTTATTTATTATTGTTATTATTTATTATTTATTATTTATTATTAAGGGACATTACATTTTCATTAGTATATGTATTACAATAGTTGAATGAATCCAAGTGTTACACACAGGCTAAAACAACATGCATTACGAGTGTTCAAGGTGAATATTACAAATAATTACAATCCATGTGTGAAAACATGTTGGCCTATTAGCAAGCTTCTGAATTAAGTGAAATTTCCAACACAAATTGATACAACATACATCTAACCCCATGGATGGGGCATTGGAGCCACTTCTTACTTCTCAAAGAAACGATTAGACACACTCAAGGCTATGAGGGAGGAGCCAAGGTGAAAATTCCTTTGCATGTACAAATTAGAGGGTATTTATAGCTAAGGGTGAAACTCACCATTGAGACTGTTCGAATTCCCTAATGACTATTTGACTTCCATGACCTTTCAACTTTACATGACTCTTCATATGATAAGTGGGTCTCTTGGAATTCCACGTTACATTAAATTGATTAACAATATGGCCCACAGTAGGGATGTGGACAACATGACTTGTGAAAAGACTTGACATGACAGCGCTGGTGCATTTCTCTTGCTACTAGTGTGCATGTCGAGTTACAATATTGCTTAGTGATGGATGTCCTCATGGTGTATCACAACTTCACCTCTGCATGGAGTATACAATGGTCATTGGGTTCACTTGATTTTTCATTTCCCTGATTCTCCTTGCTTGTATGTTGAAATGCTTGACAAGTTTGTCCGTGCATGAGAGGTATATGTTCATCCGTCAATTCGACCGTGAACACATCTTTGCACAATAATTCATTCGTGAGCACATCTCTTTGCATGCATCATTTGCTCGTCCATTCATGAACATGTCCTTTTCCATGTACTCCCTTTGTTCATCCATCTGTCACCACACCATGTTTGTTTTTGTACCTATATCTGGAGTCACTTATGACGAAACAACATAAAATCCATAAGCCTCCTAGTGTAGCATGATGCATGATTGTTTCGAATGCGGGTGACTTGGAGAGAAGAGAAGGCTACGAAACTGCATGAGGCAAGCTTCAAGCTAGGATGGAGGCTTTGATCACTGTTGGTAAAAAATGCACAAAAGTCACTGGGAGAACGTGATGCGAAATCTTGATCGATAGTGACTGTGCACGGGATCTGGCTCAGCTAGAAGACAAATATGTGAAATTTTTAGGTGGAGCAATCCGGGCTACAGGAAGGCTGGGCAGGGAAAAACTGCACAATTTCTGGATGGAGGGGGCAACGAGAGCCTCATAGAAAAAACAACACAGTTCTTCGATGGAGCTCGCAATGGGTTAGGGGAAGCGTAGCAGTAAAAATTGTGAAATTTACGGAGGGAACTCGCAGCGGGCTACTGGGAGCTATTGGCGAGAAAAATTGCACTGATGCTGGGAGGTTTGCCTACTGACCACCTTTATGCAGTTTCTGAGTTGAGATGACTGTTGGGTACCAGAGGGCTTGATCATGAAATCTGCGCAGTTTCTCGAGTGAGTAGCCAACCGACTGACTCGTGGGCTTGCTGGCAAAACTGTGCACTTTTCTAAGGGAGATAGGTATGGGCACTGGGTGGCTTTGTGGCCTCTCTATCGAATTTTCTCAGTAAGTAGAGCGGCCATGGTCTACAAACTCTCCTCATTTTCTGATGGGATTCACTTTCGGGGTCAAGCTCTCTGATTGACCAGTAGGAGGGTTAATTGGTCAGCCTAGGGGTAGCATAGCTTGAAATGGCTTGCTAGATTCTTCTGCGCTATTCTAGGTGACAGTCGATCAAGACAATGGTGGGGTGAGGGTTTGGCTATTAGAGGGCGATTTTGTTGTCAAAACTTCAACAAAACGACTATGTGTCTGAGCGATTGAAAATGTGCATACACGAACATGCAAACACACACTTGCATAACTTAATGATGACACAACTCAAACCATCTAGACAAACACGCTCAACATGACTGACTGACGTTACAAGTCGGCAAGTGAGACGCTTGCTATTAATTGTTGGATAAGCACAACAACACTTGTTTAACAATGCATATGACTTCATGTGTTAGAGTGACAGATGTTTACATAGTGAATCATAGCATGTACACACGAAGCGTTGACTTTGAGTACGACCAGAACATGGTCGCAAGCATGACATTATTACCAACATACAAAAGTTGTGAGTTGAATGATCAAGCAAGGTGGGTGCAAATACTCACACAAGCTCAGAGGGTGAACCCTAGTGCATGCGAAGATCAAGTAAAACTATCAAAGGGGGATTCAAAATTAGATGCAAGCCAGAATTTTGGAGGTTGTTGCAACCACTACAACAAGTTTATAGTATTAGCAATCCATATGGTTTATTAATCCTTCGGTTTTTATTATTAATAATCTGGCAGGCTTATTAATCCATTAGGTTTAAAATATCAATCCTCTGGGTTTATTAGTCCCTTGGGATTATAATATTAATAATTCGTTAAGTTTATAATTTAATTCATTTGGTTTATAATATTAATAACCTCTTGGGTTTGTCTGCCTGGGGTAGCTCAAATGGTGATGGCAGTGGAAAGAAGTCTCACTGAATGAGAAATCTTGGGTTCAAATCTTGTACCACCCTCCCCCCTTTGCGGGGTTAATAATGGACATGTAAATCGAAAAATGAGAGAGTCCCACCAAATTTAAAAAAAAAAAAAAAAAAAAAAAACCTCCTCGGTTTAATAATCCTTTGAGTTTAAAATATTAATTCCTAGTGTTTATTAACCCTTATGTTTAAATTGTTAGTTGTTAGGGCTTACTAATCCCGTGAGCTTTAATATTGATTCCTTTCATTTGTTGATCATTTAGGTTTATAATATTTATCCTTTGGGTTTACTAATTCATTGGATTTATAATATTAAACCCTTCGGTTTATTAGTAGCTTCCATTTATAATATTAATAATTCTTTGGGTTTTATAATTTAATTAAATCTTCTTGGGTTTAAAATATTAACTCCTAGGATTATTGAATATAATTGGGATTAATATTTAAAACACAAGGAAATTAATAAAGCCGCCAAAAAATTAATAAACGCCTAAACGTGTTTATTTAATTTTATAATATAAATATTATTCGCATCTTATATTATTATATAACCTATTCTCATACAATATATAATATAATAATTTACGAGTAAATAATATTAAATATATGACAATTATATTAATAAATATATAATAATTATAGAAGATAGTGTAATAGTATAAGATAAATACAACATTATTAAATAAAACTAATGTTTACATGTTATATGTGTGATTTATATTATAGTTTTAAAATACAACTATTAATATATCAGCGAATTTTATATAACCATTTAATATATAATTTAGATACAAAATATGTTAATATAATAGATATAAAGTATATAAATAAAAATAATATATGTTAATTGTTGTATATAGTTATTAATAATGAGGAATTTTTAACAAAATACCTCTAAAAATTATTAGTGTGGTCCGTGATGGATATATGTGTAATTATATTGGTAAATATAATTGTATATATGTTTCATATATGCCTATTCATATATATCAACTATATTAATAAAATGCTTATGATAGTTATACTCCTATTAATCGAAATTAATATCATAGTAAAAGTAGAAATAAAAAATAATTTTAAAATTATTAATATCATATGCATTAAAAAAAAAGTGGTTCTTAACTCATTCATGCCAAGACATACCTATTTTTTATATTTTCAAAAACTAAACATTCTAAAAATTCACTAAATATGCCACACCTATGGACATAATTACCAAAATCCATTTGCGTTAAATCAAATTGCATTATTTACACCACCCACCGACACAACAGGTCTCATCCCTTCGGTGGCCAAAACATGTAAAGGTTAAGGGAACACAGTGAGCAATGTTCTCGCTGGTTAATTAATGTAGAAATGATGATCACATGGAAGTTGACGAGAGGGAGGAGCCGGCTGTGGCCCGTTGGTTGTCAAAGCCAAAATATAAATCCACGATAGCGACCTATGTATAAAATAATATCCAGATAGATGTTTCAGTTGGCCGCAGATTATATGGCCTGCTCAGGCCGCTGCACTACAGCGAGCAACAAATTTTATGCTAACAAACCAGTCATTCTAGTTCGGCTCAGGAATATAGGAATATTATCATTTTATGTTAGTAGGAATTTGGGAGATGTTTTGGAATTTGATATAAAATAGAATATATATATATATATATATATAAATAATATGTCCATGTAGAAGTTATATCCGCAAAGACAGTGAAAAAACTGTCCAAAGACAATTTCTTTACTGGTTTCAACATCTCTCATTTATTTTTGGGTCACATCAGAATTCCGCTTTCAGATTGCTTACTGTTGACATTCACCCTATTGTTGAGGGTTGTACAACAATAATATGAATTTGGCAGGCACATGTATGAGCACTGTGGTGCTGAGCATTGAAAGACTTCAGCGTTTTGTCACTTCAGTAAGCGGTCTCAACAACTTTTGCGAGTGCGCTGTGGAAGAGACAGAATTTATTTTCATGTTCATGTCCGCACGTTCTGAGGCCGAGGAGGGTTCAGGTTGGGCCACGGAAAGTAAGAATGGACGATGGAATTGTTGGTCGCTGTCACTATCTGCCGTCCACTCCTTGAAAAGCTTACATCATTTTCTTTCTCATGTTCATCTTGGTCAAGTGAAAGAATGATGCTTCCAATTAATCTTTGAATAACTTGAATATGTCAACCTCATGTATGTGCTGAATATGAGCTACATGCAAAGATCAATATAAATATATGATAATCATGGATTTACAAATGCAAAGTTCTTTCCGAGCACAATTATCGTTCACGTTTTATATAGTTTAATAAATATTAAAATTGAAATATAAATTGATGTTTTATGTAATTTAAGAAATGGTGAGGATTTATTTTTCAATGCATTATAAACTACATTTGTGTGAGTAGTTTTCAAATATTTACCCACTATTCTTTGTGAGGTTGAACTTGTGGGGATTAAACATCATTCAAAACGTTTGGTGCACTTCTCAAGGGTCAAAATGAAAATCATTATGAGCATCAGATCGAGATTTTACTCTGGCCTTATACAGAGTTGTGCTTTTATTAAATGTGTTATGTATGCAGTTGAGAAGCGTTGGATTTGAGATTATATAACAGGTTGATGGAAATTTTCTTTTTAGTATTTTAGGGTCTTATATGCTATTTCTTTTCGAAGAATTTTCGACCGAGTGTGAAACGTTTAATGTTTCCTCTGGACAATGCAACCCCACTCATTATCTACGACAGCCCCACTCATTATTTGGGGTAAATGAAGCTTATGATTCTTGGGTATTCTTAATGTTTTTAGTATAGAATTTTAGTAAAGTATTTAATTATATTCATAGATATGTTTTTAGTATTTAATTTAATTATTGATTAATATGGTTATATAAATTACATCATTATTACAAATTAATAATTATCAGAATATTTATTTTATAATATATTTTTTCTAAAAAAAAATAAGAAAATGTTATTTGTCTTCTTTCTTCTATATCTATATTTATATCTATATCTATATATGTATGTGTATATATAGATATAATTGTTTGGAAGACTTTATCTCCTCAATTTAACATGAACTACATATTTATATGGAACAGTTTGTTATCATTTTTTAATTTAAATTTAATTTTAAATAATTTGACTTTTTATTTTAGTTTTAATTTGAATATTTATTTGATTGGGTCAAAATGTTTACATAATATAATAAGTCATTAAAATATATCTTCTATACAAGGTTGGATGAGTTAAACATTTATATATTTAAAAATAAATGTGAAAATATTTTTAATCATGGAGATTCACCTCCACTTTACCATAGAAATTCTTAATCTAAATAGAATGTTTTACAATAACATGGACAAATATCATATGTTACTAATAATTCATGTCCAAGAAACCAAAACTCATATTCATATGAGGTTTTGTTTTATTTAATTAATTTCATTAAAAATGCAGAAAATTCATAACTACTAAAAGTATTCTACCAATTATTCTCTTTCTGCTTTTTTTAATTTAATTAATTAATTAAACCCATGACATTTTGTTTTAATTAATCAATTTAATTAAAAGCACAGAAAGTTCATAACTAGTGAAAGTATTCTAGCAATTATTATCTTTGGGCGTTTTTAATTTAATTACTTAATTAAAACATAATGTAGTATGAATATGTACAGGTTAACATCTCAAAAATAAAATGGAGATGAATCTCCATGGTTAACAATCTTGTTATATAAATTAAATGACCTGTAAATGTCAATAGAAACTAATCAATAATAAGCATGAAAATGCCCATTTAGTGATACATCTCATGAATGTAAAATTAAAAAAATGATAAAAAATAACTAAACCACTATTTATTATTTAATTATAAAACAAATTAACTCATATATTAATTTTTATTATAATTGACACCACCATATAAATTGAATGACTCTTAAATGGAAATAGAAACTAACCATGAAAAGCCCGAAAACATTTACTTCATGATAAATATGAGATTGTCATATTAAAAAACTATAAAATTTAACTAAATTATAATTCATTATATTTAAAAAAAAAAATGTTATACTTAAAAATAATACATTTTAAAAAACATGTAACAAGAATTATTAACTATCTTAATTCACCCCACTTTATTATGGATATTTTTGAATTTGTAAATAAGTGTGATTTCAATATAGCCGATAGTATGACTATCAATACTGATGCTCAAAAATCACTAACTTATTTCATATGAACACTTATTATATAACATTATTTTAATTAAATAATTTATTAAAATGAAAAAAATATAACTCATAGTAATCTAATTATGGTTATTTAATTATTTTTTTATCTATAATAATAAAATAAAAAATTGTGATTTAATTTTTTTATATTATAATAAGAAGATAGAAAAAATGTAAGAGTTATATATAAATAAGACTCATATTACTTTATTTTCCTATTTAAAATAAACCTAAAATTTAATTTATTTGCCTGGTTAAAATAAGCATAAGCATAAAATTTAATAGAAATTATTTCAAAGATCAAAGCTTCATCTTCGAGAATTTTGTCCATAAAACTTTCCTTTTCAAAGTTTACCCCGGTGGATAAATTAAAAAAAAAAAATTATTAAAAAAGTTAGAACTTTAACATCGATAAAATCTACTTTACCAGAAATAAAACAATTTGAACATTCCTTAGACAACACTCATTTCCTCTACTTATAAGAAAATAAAATCTTATAAATAATCACCCTTACTTTGTTATCCTTAAAAAACATATATTAACATATGACAACTAAAACGTGTTTTGAAACAGAGAGATATTTCCCGTTCGAGGAAAAGAGATTCATACATTATTTAAGCCTGCTATATTAGATTCATTAAATGTCACAAGCGTAAAGTTTGCAAATTCTGTTTAATGAAATCAATGGTGAATCAATGACCCCGAAAATAATGGTGAAACTAATTATTCATTATTACTTTGGAATCTTAAACCTTGATTTGAAGATTGAATCTTGTCGTAGTAGTGAGTGGTGATTTAATAATTTTTGAGTGGGTTTAATGGTTAAGAGCATGTAGTTCCATCTAAAAAGTTATATGTTCAAAACAAGAGAGGGTACAATATGTATTAGTTAGTAGATTTAGTAGTCAAATGGCTGCCCTGAGGTGGGTCCCTTATCCCATACACCAATTTGATGTATGGCTTAGTGGTGACCTTAAAATTAGATAATAATAATAATAATAAGTAAATCATCTTAAATACTAAAAATAAATCAACAAACCCTCAATAGAGGTGGGTCCCTTGTCCCATACACCAATTTGGTGTTTGGCTTGGTCGTGACCTTAAAATTAGTTTTGTTTTTTTTTTTGTTTTTTGTTTTTTTTTTTTTTTTTTTTTTTTTTTTGTCTAGGCAAATGCTAAACTAATTATATTAAGAAAATTGAAAAAATATGTACAAGAGGACTTAGCCTCTGAGAGTCATTAAACAACTCTCTGTCAAGTTTTTCAACACAAAATCTGTCCTGCTTAGAAGGAAGGACCTGATAGCAACACTTAAGATGTTCAAGACAGTAATAGACTATTACATGAAAGCTATCCTCAAAAGAACATTTCCAAGCTAGAGATTTATACATTGCAGGCTTGGAATTTTGCCAAAAACAATAGCATTTTAAAAAAGATCAGAGCACAGGTGCCTGCATGTCTAGAAAGGTCGCTAGCCGGAGACCACGTCGTCATGGTTGCTGAACACAGGGAGCCGCTCCCGAACAGAGCACTTGTAGCAAAAACATAGCAAAAAAAAACATAGGCATAATCCCTGGACCCGGAGTCTCAGACCTTACCCGCCTTGCCGTGAATGTCAGTTGAGTTTTTGGAGCCTTCTGCCTGGTCCGCTGCTTCCCAATGCTCAGCCTCCCATTCTGTTACTTCCCGTTCCGGGTCTGGCTCCCAAGTCACCTCCATGCCATTCGGGATGTCCTCAGGACGATGAATTCCTGGCGGGAGCTTTAGGTATAGGATATTGCCAAAGACACGGTCCGACTCCTTGCCCTTTCTTGGAACTTCCATTGCCTCGGGCTCCTCCAACGATTGCTGAGCCATGTTAGTAACATCCTTATCTATTATGCTGCCAATTTTTTTGAGAACCTCGTTCTGCTCTTCAGAGTGAACACAAATACTATCCTCTTCAAGCCTGCTCTGAGAGGAGGGGAGGTATGAGCTGTCTTCCTTGCCCCTGCTCTAAGAGGATTTATTCGAACTGGGCTCCTTTTCCTCTAATACCTCCTTCCCGTTGTCTTCCTCTTCGTCTTCTTCAGTGAAGACAACTGTAATCAGCACTGAGACAACGGGCCTGTTGGTTCGGCATTTGTATTTAAACTTAACCGTTTGCACAGTGTTGCTAATGTCATTCCCAGAATCCTCAGACCCAAGTGAGCTTGGCGAGGCACAAGCAAGCGGGGAGACACGCCACGGGCTTTGAACTCCCCTGCCTCCAGATTGTCCCCTCTGTCCATAATTCCACCCACGGCGGGGTGTGGCGCGTTGCCGAGGAGCCATCTTAAGCTTATGATGCTCCGTAGCCTTCAACTGCTGACCCTTAGCCTCTAGCTCTTCCTTATTCTCCTCAGACTTGGGGAATTTAAATTTTCTTGCTGCCGAGGGATGTAATGTCTGGAGGGAGCAGTCCAACTGGTTAACCCCGACTATAATCTTCCCTCGATGCCTAGAATAGTTCTTCGTCCCTGCACAGAGCCTGGGTTTGTGCAGAGGCCTACCCACTCCAGCACCCTCCTCCTTCCTCACCAGACCAACCTTCTCGTGCACAATTGGGTTTCAATTCCGCGCCTGTACAGACATGCAATCCTCCGCGAACATTCTGGTGTTCATACTGCTGGACCCTTTGTTAATTCCTTGGGACAGCGATCAGCATAAATTGCATTGAATGCCATTCAATGCTGCCTTAATGAACTTCATTTCACAGCTCCAAGGCGCCGGCTCGCGGAGCTCTCCTCATGGCAGGCACATGGCCTCCATCTGTCAAGTTGGCACCAACATCTGGGTGACCTTAAAATTAGTTAATGATAATAATATAATAATAATAATTAAACCATCTTAAATACTAGAAGGAAATCAACAAACCCTCAATAGTGGAACGAATTGACTTGAAGATTGAGCCTCGTGAGGGTGATGAGTTGTGATTTAACATTATTATTAGTCTCTTCCCATCACAAAGCACGGAGTATAGTGATGAATGGAGTGTAGACCAAGAATTAATTATTTTTTTGATCATAAATTTTCATCCTATTTCACTCTCTAACCAAAGTTTAGAATTGGCTATTCCTATTCACTAAATTTTTAACCAAAGTTTTAGAATTTCCCTCTTATTGCAAAATTCACTTGCCCCAATGAAAATTTTGGGGGAAACAATTTATTTTATTGAAAGTTTCTTAAATGAGGATGGAGCAAGTTTTTTTATCCAAAGTTTTTAGAATGGTGGTTGGGGCAAGTTCTTTTAACCAAAGTAGCATCGCTAACTACATCCCTCATTTACATCTGCCCAATTGTTTATAGCTTCCACCATCAAAACCACCATAGTTTCCACCTACCAAGATCTCAGCTTCAATATCTACAAATTCTTAATCCTCCTGTGTCTTGGTTTAATTTTTCTCCTACCCTGTAGGTAATTTCAAGGGGGCACTTAGGCTTACCTAAAGAGCACCTTCTCTGCATGTAATCTAGAGCACCTTCAATATCATCCAAAGCACCTTTTTTGCATATCATCCAAACAACCTTCTCTATTATCTAGAGCACCTTCTTTGCACACAGTGATAGGTATGTTCAAAATTCAACAATTCATTGTATAGAGCTACATTAAAAATATAGCAAAAGGATAAAATATTTCTAGGTTCTATTTCATGTTTATACTTGAAAATCAATTCAATAGGTCTATGCAACGTATTATTATCTATTGTTTTTCTAGCTGATTACATAACATATTGCAAATTATATAACGTAGTGCACCCACCAACCATCCCTAATTGTGTCATTCATATGCAAGTGATCCCTACTTGCACAACATTTTGTGTATGTTGTACAACTTATTCTTACTATTGAAACACAAAGTGTGTATTAATTATGGATACTTTGTATTACTTATGGAGAGGTGCAACACAAGATATCATATCTATGACTAGACCAGGGGAACATTTTAGTATCATCGCTACGTGCTGACTTGCTTAGTTTGATACTTTGGAAGAAAAGAGACTGAATCCCTTGGAACATGCACAAATGTACAAAGAGAAGAGAGAATACCATGTTATTACTATAACCATGTCAATCAAAGGTTTGGAATTTTGTATTGAGGCTTTCACAATTGAATAAGAAGGAAAATTCTCACCTCGTCATAGAAACAAACATTCAGGGAAAAAGAAAATTGTAATTTAAATAATCTGGGTATTTAATTTGACGCTTTCACAATTGAACAAAAACAATAATTTAACAAGAAGGCAAATGGTGGCCTCAATTATAGTTACATACGTTTAAGAAGAAATAAGAATTTTACCTTTGTCATCAGGTGTAATCATTAGGAGATGTTGGTTGTTCATATGCCCATTGTTATAATTTGTGCCCATTGTTATAATTTGTAGAATTGGACTCTTCCATCATTCCATTAGCATGTACCTAAAAGGTGCAACAACTCCCAAACCTGTCAACAATATTCGCATCAACTCATCATTATGCATTTGATTTTGCATATTCTTAATATAAACAAATATTTTCAACTTGTACCATAAACGCATACGTGATCCAACATTGAGTTAACACTCAATGTTTAGGAGCATCAAATATTGCTCGATAAACCAAAGCCCGTTGGAAGCTTGAGACCGAGACCACCAACCAACTGAGACTAAGCTAATTTACTCAAATCCAATGCCTCCAACACATAAATCTGCTAAGGGATATGAGTTCTTTCATGAATGAGCCACAAACAAACATTTATGGGATTAGAACCATCACACTTACTGAAGGGAAGATTTTTTTGCAACCTAATTCCTTACTTTTGACTGCCTCTATTTATTTATAGCACTAATTGGTCGCTATCACAAAAATGCTAGAAAACAAAGAAGCACATAAGTAAGTTCGTCAAGTTCATTCGTGCACCAGCTAGCTAAGATGATTATTCATTTGACAAACTTGAATGCTCTCAGCTCGTACTATGACAGTACTTGCTCCATTGGAGATACATGTTACTATGGGATGGAATGGATTTTAGTGGGATGGGATACAACTAATCGACTAAAGTTAATTAATACCAGAGCATGCACTCTTAATGTCGAAATGTAGTCGTACGGAATTTCCATGGTTGATACATAGCCTGACCAACTCAAAACATAGAAAATCAAACCAAATAAATCTTTAATTGACTCCGTCATGGGAATTGAGACTAATTTCCATGTAGAAATCTGAGCTTTGATCCCCACTTGACGATGCCACCAGTATAGTTGGCTAGAACAACTTGTCAAATCACATGGAAAATGAAAATTATGGAATGGAGGTGCCAACACATGTAGCTTTCACATAAATTTTGTTTAGATTTTTTCTTTTTTAATTATATTATAATACATGCATTAGACATCGTCTTCAATGAAGATTCTACATGAGTCTATTGGTAGGCGAGAAAATCTTCTCTTTTTATTCATTCTTTAAAACAATTACTTAGAATTTTACACCTAATAGCATTTTCCTACTATGATAAATCTCTATGAAAACTACTAGTAACTCTCATTATTTGTGTATATAAAGAAAGTTGAAGCAATCCATTTCAGAATTATATACCCATGTATCCACCTTGTATATACTCGATATAATCGGTATAAATTATGTGCCCATGTTGTGTATACCAGGTCTAGAAGCTTGAGATACAATGGGTATGGTTGGCCCCATCAAACCCCTTTTACCTTGTTATTGACTCTTTCTGTATATGGCAGTGTCTATAGCACATCAACATGAATCCACAATGATAGGCACATATCAAGAAGAAACACCCATAACACCAATACCAACACGAGTAGTAGGGTAAAAGCAAGTGGTTATACCCATTAAAGACCTCGTTCCTTATGCTCATTATATTGGTATATATACAAAACTTAGTGAGATAGACTATGATGTTAAAGAGCGATGATTATTCCTCTTGTACCTTTGTAGACATTTCTAGGCTAGGGAAATGTGCCAAAACATCGAAGTAAGGTTTTGATTTAAGTGGATGACCAATGCATTAAGTCTTTAAACATATGTAATTTCTAAGTATTTCCGAGAAAACGAAAGGGTCGATTTTCATTCCTAACAAAATTAATATTTAAATTGGTTTGAAACACAAAAATTAAGGAGGTATATAATTGTTAAACATTCATATTGAACATTAATTTATCATATACATTAGATGTGTGCAACAGTTTTCTACAGCCAAACAATACACATCCAAGAGATGACGGAAGGCAACAATTGAAATATTTAGAGGAATTAACTAAGACAAATTGTTAATTTAATTAATCTCTTTAAATAATTATAACTTTGCATGGGCTTTCACGGAGATTTACATTCAATCTAGCCTTGCCCAAACTTCTATGTTACCTTGGACATGTGTAGAAATAAATATGAAAGACTTAATTGATAACAAGGAAAACTCACATAGATACACAAGTTGTTCACAATGAGCCATGAATCCTTAAATTTTCATCAGAAATAACTTTGAACATTACAGTCATATTAGTGGTTCATTACAAGGGTTGAAATTTGACTTCTTTGAATTACAAAATACTTATGGAATCTAGTTCGAATATATCTAAATTGATTCGAATAATCAACACACAATTTAAGGGTGTTGTTTGATGATTGTTGCCTTTAACTGAATTTTTTGTTTCCTGCTCCTTTTCATCTTACTCCTCCTTATTTCCCTATGAATGATGACTTAATTTGTTGCATACTATTTTAATCAATGAGTTCAAGTAACTTATCCCACATCTTATCATCTTGGATCGAAAATTTTGTTATCATCTTGGATCGAAAATTTTGTTACTTTCCTATATGGCTCATCAACTTTTGTGTATTTTTTAAAAGTTGGGCTAGTGATGAACAAATGGTTAATTTCTTGTAGAATGAAAAGATAATAGTCTAGGCCTTCTATGAATGTTTTACCATTGTTTATCTCTTTGACATTGGTGAATTTGGTTCTATCTACTGCTATCTAGTGCAATTTGTACTCATGGTCTTCTAGTGGAATAAACTAGCCACTAGAATGTTGTAGAGTTGGAAGCCCTTTTTGAAGTATAATATTGAATTTTATGTGAAACATTTTAATCTGTACTTCTAAGATTTTACACTTTTCTTCTAACTATAATATCAGGTTTATTTTTTTCAAAATTCTTCTTACCTCTAGAACGATATCAGTTCTGTCCTTAAGTCCAAATTCATCATGTTCTTTTTCTTTCTTAGAATTAAGTACTTTGATTATTTTATTAGCTTCTTCTCGCATGTGTTCCAAAAATTCTTTGATTCCCATGATGACTACTTTTGATCTTTGCACTATCTCTTCATGTTCAAAAATGATTTGAAAGATGTCTGAAGTTTACTCATGGTAGAATTTATATCAATCCATATCTCCTTCTTTGCTTCAGCTAATGTTTATGCAATCAATGACTCATTCTCATATTCTATTTTCCTCATTAATCTTAATTTTCTTTTAACTTCAGCGAGCTATGTGTTATCAACCCTTATCTTATCATCTTAAATTTTCTCTAGCTCAATTATGAATTTCTCAATTTCCATATGTTTTAATGACATGTATCCCATAACTTTTTATAATTGATCTTCTAGATTATGACTAGGAGGCTATGTTTCTGTTGTAGACATTTCTATTGTAGATGTTCCTACTGCAGTTTTGATTTGGAGTTCCTTCTCTATAATTAATTTTTGCATCTCTCCTTCCATTTTCTGAATTTGTATGTTTTGTTCTCCAATAATTAGAAACATGTTTTCTTTTTCTTTCTGCAGCTGACCTACTTCTTGTTCTTGAGGATGTTTAGTAGTTTGTAATATTAATTTTTTTCTTAATTCTTCAATATCAACATTCCTATATTTTATTATCTCTTGTGCTTCTTTTACATATTTAGTATCCATTCCTAATTTCAAAACAAGGTCTTCAAGTCCTTTAATTCTCGTATACTAAGCTACATAAGACATCTTTTCCAATTTTAATTAGGAATCAATGCTATTCATAGAATCCAGGAGCTTAGACGCTACCATGGCACAAGTTGTTAGAGATGAATATATAATTTATCTTACCTTCTTGTGAAGGTCAATTTGATCAATAGGATGAATTTTCTTAGCGTCGAATGAAAACACAAAGGTTTTGTAACCTTCAACTCCTTTTGGCATAGGGACCTTTGGTTCCGAAAATGCTAATTGGAATTAACCTTTTTCACTATCAAGGGAAGAAAGTAATATAGTCTGAGTTTTGTAAGATTATCGCCAAATCTCTACACATGTGAAAGTCTTTAGTCACTCATTTTTCTTCTTCATCTCTCAGAATTTTGCAAAAATAATTTGTTTTTTTGAAGAAGAAGGAGAGTTGAATGTAGCTTCAGGAGTTTGCTGTAATGAAAAAGGAGAATGTGTTGATAGTGCGAATGTAGTAAGCTCTTAGGAAGTTTGAGATTCTAAAGATTCTTCATCGAGATTTATAGTTTTCCTCCTTTTGAATACTTTCAATGCTTCTTTGTGTCACTGAGACCCTGCTGGAGATACAGTTTGATATATCTACACATGTCTATACGATATACATATACTTGTGGAAAATTAGGTTGATAACTCAAGATAATAATGAGTTGAGAGCACAATAGCGTATATTATGAATGGTTTAATGTTAAATTATAAGTGACTTCAAACTTCAAATAAATAAATTTTAACTTCGTTATCTTCTTTTATTGTGTTTCTGTATTTATGGTAAAACTAAAAACTAACAACCTTATTTGTTTGTATAAAACAACCCAAATATGAATCTACAAAGATCTGATAGGGCTCAAATATCTCTAGGCTGAAACCACTTTTAGTCTGAAAAAAGATTTGATTCCTCTCGAGGCTTGGTAGATCCAAACTTAAGATAGATCTAGGTTGGTTTAATTATCAAACATAATAGATATATAAATTAGATGACTAGAAAATGTTGATAAGCATAAAAACATTTATTTTATAATATATTTTATGACTTTTGTTTTAAATTTTATTATTAACTTTGTAGCTCCACAAATTTCATACTTGTAAGATGGATATAAGATTGTCATATTATATATATATATATTCGGAAAAAAATTAAGTTATGAGGGACGGAAAGCCACCATGTTAAGTAACTCTTAAGCCTTAAATTTTATCTTACTAAATAATAATATATTTATAAGATTAGATTATTATTTTTCTAATTTAATTATTTTAAATATTTTTTCCTTTTAAATTTTATATGACTGAGACAAATTTTACCATAACATAACAAAACATTTTACTGTGAGATTTCTAAGTTTTAAAGGGTTTACAACAAACCAATTCCAAAATTTTATAATTATCTTCTATGTCATTTTCTTTTAATTCGTCAATTTAATTAGAAGCCTAGAAAGATGTTAGTTTATTGTAAATAGGTTTTGCTACAATACCATGGCTTATTAATACCACATGCCCAAAAAAACTATAACTTACTTCATATGACATTTAATAATACATTTTTTAATTAATCAATCTAATGAAGAAAAAAAACATA